>JANTOP010023893.1:0-27968 GCA_027564815.1 Symmerus nobilis | reverse complement strand
GATAGTTAAAAAAATTACTGAATGTGCGCCATTTCTGTCGGGTGAAATTTCACCCGGTGGTACAAAATGGGTTAAATAACTAAATAAAAACAATTATGTTCCACTCTCTCCATGGATTATATAATAAATTTTATTAAATATAATTTGCTATTTTCCCAATATTAGGACAATTTTATTACGTATAGCTCATTTCCGATGCGGATTGAAATGGAAGAAAAAAGTACGAGTACAACTTATATAATAACCAAACGGATATTAAAATTAAATTTCCCGGAAACTCATATCGCTTACAATTAATTGATATTACAAAGCCGTTTAATACTTAAGATTAAGATGTACGGGATGAAGATATCCAATGTATTACATAATATTATTAGAAATAAAAGTTCTAAGACCTCTTCTTCTTGGAATATCGAATACATCCCACTTAGTATCCGCAGTATTTGTACATTTTTTTCCGTCTTCTCCACCAACTTTTAGACAAGAGTTAGAGAAAATAACAAACAAAAAAAACCATCATAATAATTTTTTACCCATTGTTAATACGGATATCGTTTATTGAATAATAATTAGTATTTGCAAAAAGGTAAATAAAATAAGCGAAATATAAAAAAAAATTATAAATAAATTATTATTATAAAATTTATAAAATACACATATGGCTTAAGACGGAATTGTTGGACTAAGAATTATCAAGTAGAACTGTTGGTGGTCGATTTGGAAATTGCACATTGTCATTTAAAAATAAATTGCCAATTTCCATATAATAAAATTTATTAATGGGTATGTTAGGGCTGCTAATTACTTGTAATCGAATCGACAGGTATGGGGATTCCAAATACAAAAAAAAAAAAAAAACAGGATAATGACTTCACTCAAATATGTATTAATGGATTAATTAAAACTAAACAAAGAACAATAGAGATATACCGTAAATAGCTTACAATACAATGCAAATGTATAATTAATTCATTTCAAAATCGAATTAAATTCTTAAGAAATCGAAACAAAATTCTTATTGGGAAAAGTAGTGATCGCTTATAAAAAATACTTTAAAATGAAAAATATTCAATAATGAAAATAATGGTTTGAAAAAAAATGTCAACAAAATCGTAACCAATTTTTATTACTGCAAATTTCTAACTCAAATTATTTTATTTAATAACTTTGAATGAGCTTTCGAAATTTTTGCAAGCATTTTTTTTTGAGAAAATTAAAAATTTTGTTGAAGGATCGTATTTGGATAGAAAATAGATTTTTAAACGTTAAAAATTAAATTCGAAACTTAAAGCTTTCGTTGTGCTTTTAATAGCTTGAATAAGCTTTCTGCCAAAATTCCATATTTCATTACAACTTAAAGAATGGGATGAAAATTCGATTCCAAATAATATAAAATATCATTTTAATTTTAAGCTTTCAATGAGCTTTCGAGGATTTAAAATCTTTATTTTGGAAAAAATTTAAATTTCGTTAAAAGAATCGTTGTTTGGATAGAAAATAGATTTTTAAACGTAAAAAATAAGTTTCGGAAAATGAAGCTTTCTGGGAGCTTTTAAATCTTAACAAAGCTTTTGTACGAAAAGTTTAGTTTTAATATTTTTATATTTTTATAGAGTATTTCGAAATATTTCATTTTTGTATTTTTATCTGTAACTTTCTGCGTTTTTACAATTTTTCTGGCCGAAGAAATCTCCACATAAACTCTATGCATCTTATGGAGAGGTTGACTGCACGCCAATGCTCCACTTTAATGATTTTACCCCGCATTTAAGCAAGGAAGTAATTGGGGGGATATCATTCTCATCAAAAAAGACTGTTTTAAAAATGAAAATACCACTGACCCGAAACGTCTTCTCAAAACTCACATTTTGGTTGGCTTTGACCCGCTGCCTAGAAATGGTACCGGCCTCTAGAGGATTCTTCTTTCATTTAAAACCAAAATCTCAAATATTGGTTCATCCAATTTGGATATATAGGGAATTTTGAAAATTCCAAAATAACCACCGACCATATCTAGATTTCTGTGAGGGGGATATTGCCCCCCAAAAAGAATAATGCAATAAAACCGCCATAATAAATAAAAAATTGCTTATTCCACTATGTCAATAAAAAATACACAACCAACATTTAAAAAAAAAAAAACTAATTTATCATGTATATTTTGAAAGTTCTATTGTTTTTGTGCCCCCTTAGTAAAATACAAATTAGTAGGCGGATTATTGCAATTGTGGGAAAATAAACGAATTTTATGATACTCATTGTAAAGAGGAGAGAAAAAAACTGTCCAAATTAACTGTTTCTGGTAAAAGAGTTAATAACCTCTGCACAAATTCACTGCACAATTTGTGATGTGAATTGATTATTTTATTTTTTTTTTTTTTTTTTGGATGTCACGACACATCCGATTTATAATAAAAAATTAAAAATTGAAGTGACATTTACATGGAAATTTATATTCCAGTGAGATTTGAATAAAAATCAAAGAAAAGCGAATAATTTCGGATAAGAAATGTCATAGATATAGATAATAAAACAAAGAGACCCATTACTTAACAAATTCCAAGAAAAATAGTTTATCTTAATTGGGGGGCTAATGATGTAAATTATATTTAAAAAAAAAACCGCATAAAATAATTGAAATAATCTATCTTAAAATGATAGATAAAATATCTATTATTTAAAAGAGAAAAAAAAACCATTAAGACTCACTCTACCATTTCGTGGTCGCGCAGACGAAATGAAAAATATCAAATAGAAAAAGCCTCGTCATTCTAAAACCACAAAATTATGAAGAAATTGTTTCTTCAATCCAAAATGTCATGACCAAATACAATTACTAATTTTTGTATATTATTAAAAATTAAATTTAAAAAAAAAATCCGCATGACAGTCTTTCCGTAGTCTCGCTCGGGACATTAAATTTAATTAATTTTAATTCCCCAAAATTTGGCGATGTTTTAAGCAAAAATGAAAACCCAAAGAAGTCATAAAAATGAGACATTTCTGTGAAAATCAGAGAAATTTTCAAATTGTATAAATGTTGGAACTTTTTTTAAATTAGTTTGAACTTTTCCAGAATTTTTGGGACCATTACAAAATATATCGCAAAATTTACCCGAAATTTTTTAGTACCCGAGATTTGAATAGTAGATGATTTCGGGTAACTACCAATTCCTTAAGCTGAGACAGTCTCCTCCAAATATATATTTTTTAAATCCTGTCAAAATCGACTTGTAAAAAAACCAATAGATTCGACCGATTTTCGTTCAAGAAATTAAAATTTTCAAAAAACTACTAGTCCAATATATTTTTAAAGAACCAAACAAAGAAATTCTGTTAACAAAATTTTTTGAAAAAACTAACTAGTTTTGAGAAGAAATTCATTTTCTTGTTCGCTAAAAAATCAACGTAAATTTCGATTTTAAAGAACATTTCTGACAGTCTGATGGAAAATGTTAATTTCCGGAAAATTTTCTTACAGACATGGAAAATCTGACTGCGAAAAATGAAACTTAAGGATGTAGTGAAAACGAACTTTTTCAAAAACCCGGCACCCTGATTTTATAGGGAAACATAAAAAAAACGGTGATTTTTACGGGAAACGGTTATAATTTCTCAGAAAATTTCAAATTTCAAATATCGGATAACTCATTTGATCGATTAATATTATAAAATTAGGGATGGATTTTTGTTGGATGGGAAATCCCGATAGATTTTTGTTTAAAATTTTCCAAACAATTTATAAGAAAAAAAATTTATTAAAAATTTTCTAATCTAATGAAGCAAAATTATTTCCAAGTACTTAAGGAAGAGATTTTGTTAAGGAAATTTGTTGGGGTAAAAATGATAAATTTTTCGAATTTTTTTTTTTAAAACCCCTTTCCGGAATACATATTTATATTTACCGAAAATTTTCTTCAGGAATCGGAAAATCTGATTATGCGAAATGAAACCTGTGATGACATCACGCAACAAACTTTTAAAAAAATCGACCCCCTGATTTTATAAGGGCCGAAATAAAGAGAATATCAAGAAAACGGTAACTTTGACGGAAAAGGTTACAATTTCTCCGACAATTTAAAATTTGTAATTTTTGAAACGGATTCAAATAGGGGATAATTAAGGCGATCTAGAAATATCTCAAATTCAAGGGGTCCCCTAAAAACTTATATTTTTAAAATGCCGCCAAACATCGAATAGTCAAAAATTCAATCAAATCCATCTGATTTTCGTGTTAAATTTTCCTAAACGCGGACCGGCCGATATTATATAAAGATGAAATGTAAGAAAAATACCAAACAAAAATTATTAAGTGTATCCTACATATCTTACGTTTATAAATATACCGAAAAAAAATTATGTTTAGGTTAAATAAGCCGGCAACTCTTCAATATAAATGAATGACGAAAAGAAAAAATCGTATGACTTAATGAAAAAAGATATAGACTCGCGCGCCGGTACCACATCAAAGCCCACTTCATTACCATTTTAATTTGTCACATTATCTAATTAATGACAATTACTATAAATTATTATTCTAAATAGATGTTTGTATAAAGCATTGGGTAAAAATATGCTGGAGATATCGAAAAGTTGCCACGGAAAGCGGACGTTATTTGAGAAGAAAACGCCACACATCTTTTTCGGTGTAGATTAAGATTATAAACATCATGTTTTATGATCAATAATATTAGATACTTTATTTTAATTTTTCTTTTTAACGGATTATCACCCGAATGGCTTTAGATAACAATAATTACGGTAAATTATTGTTATTATTTTGAGAGGATTTGTCCGTCACAAGACGGACAGCAACTAATTATAATTGGAATTGACTTAATTGTCAATTATTAACTAATCTAAAACCTTGAATTCCAATCTACGGAATTAATATGGTATACATATGGTTAACAGAAGCCATAAATGGATGATCAATATACCAATAGGTAGAAACACCCACATGAATGGGACACATAACTCTCAAAATTAAAAATAATTCTAGCATATTTAGGGATCATGTTATCACCAATATAGGCTGAAAATAACATTTGGGACCTTTGATGATATAAATGGTAAAATTTAATAAAAATTTCCGAATTTTATTAAAATCAAATAAAAATTCTATGAAATATCGGGACCGTGTCTAGAAAACCGATAAACGACGAGACTCAGCCTTCTTTTCACATTTTTTTATTTTAAATCATTCGGTAGATTTTCTTGTAGAAAAATTTCCTGGTAAATATTCTGATTCTGATTCCAAAATTATTCAGACAGAACATTTTATTTAAAAAAAAGATGTAATAGGTTCAGAAAACTACAGATCAGGACAACGTTAACAAGTCAGACGTTTTTACGTGGAAAAAATTAGCATTCCTCTTCCACATAATATTTTAGTCACAGATTATAATTTCTGAATGTATAAATAATTGTTAAATAAAAAAACAACGAAAAAATCATACAAAATATGAGGTAACATTCAATTGTGCATAATGTAAACTCATCATTTAATAACGATGTGAATCAAAGTCATACCATTTCATTCATAAAAATCTTCCTTCATTACATCTTTGATAATGAATTCACATTTCAACATTAATTCATAATTAAGTTCATTATAAATTTACTATATACTTTTGCTTACATTGTAACATCAATTTGAATATCTTTTAACAAGGTGGCGACAATCAAAAGTTGACGTTTCCAAAATAATCGATTTTCAAGAAAAATTATTATTTTTGTAAAATGTCCCAAAAAAAATTTTAATTACACTGAGAGAAATCTTGGAATTGTTATCTTCGAATCCATACAAGTTTTGGATTTGACTATCTCCACCTTTGGGTACCGCTTAAGATTTTAATTATACAGAAAATAATAATTGAATTGGTTAAGTATAATTACACTCTTTGAAAAATCATATGATCAATTCTTCCAAGAAATATTAACTCTCCTTTATAAAATTCTATATTTACTTTACATTTTATGACTAAAATTTATTATTAATTCCATACCCATATATGGTCAAAAAAACATATAATTATAATAATGGATAATTAGAAGTTTAATTGGATAGAGAAAATTTAATTAACTAAGTACATTGTTAAGAAAATTAAGAAAACTGTTTTATTTTCCACCGAATGAATCGATTTTTCTCTAGATATTCAATTAAAAATTGATGGCTGTGAAAATATATCAAGAGAAATGGAATAATTTATTAATCTACCGGTAATTAATTTAATTTCGAGCAGGTCTTACCTCTGTCGCGAAATACATGCTTGCTTGGTACCTATTAGTTCTGTCAGCAAAAAACCTATTAACCGATTTTTTCTAACGATTAACCGCGATTTTTCAAATCGGTTAACCGGTCAAAATTCGTGACCGGTCAAAAACCGTGACCGGTTAAAAATCGTTACCGGTCAAAACCGTTACCGGTTAAAAATCGTGACCGGTCAAAAGCCATGACCGGTTAAAAATCGTGACCGGTCAAAAACCATGACCGGTTAAATACCGTGATTGATCAAAAACCGTGACCGGTTAAAAACGTGACCGGTCAAAAACCATGACCGGTTAAAATTCGTAACCGGTCAAAAACCGTTACCGGTAAAAATCGTGACCGGTCAAAAACCGTGACCGGTAAAAACCGTTACCGGTTAAAAATCGTGGCCGGTTAAAAATCGTGGCCGGTCAAAAACCGTGATCGATTAAAAACCGTGACCGGTTAAAAATCGTTACCGGTCAGAAACCGTTACCGGTTAAAAATCGTGACCGGTCAAAAACCATGATCGGTTAAAAACCGTGATTGGTCAAAAACCGTGACCGGTTTAAAATCGTGATCGGTCAAAAACCGTGACCGGTTAAAAATCGCTACCGGTCAAAACCCGTTACCGGTTTAAAATCGTGAGCGATCAAAAACCGTGACCGGTTATAAATCGTTACTGGTCAAAAACCAGTGACCGGTTAAAAATCGTTACCGGTCAAAAACCGTTACCGGTTTAAAATCGTGACCGATCAAAAACCGTGAGCGATCAAAAACTGTGCCTGGCTAAATAAAAACCATTCGAAATCGTTCCCGAAATGGCAATAGCACGACAAAAATGGGATTAGTCAGAGGTTAAAGATGAGTAAAAGAAATTAAAAATATATTAAATGTAAATAAGCCCATTTAATTGTGTTTTTATATTTATTTATTAATATTAAATTTATTATTAATCAAAAATATATATAATCGTAAAGCGTATAAGTTCAATGACTTCTATTTTGATACAAAAAGATTAAAATATCCGCATTTTCAGCAGATTCAGCAGCTGCACTTCGCTTAGCAGATATAATATTTCCTATCGTTGAAAAAACCGTTTCGGATGCTGTAGAAGTTGCAGGAATGACCAAATATTTCTTTGATAATTTAGATAAAATGGGAAACGATAAACGGTGTTCCTGCCACCAATTTAATGGGAAATAAATATTTATTTATTTATTTCCTGCATCTTCTCGTATTACCGGTCAAACCGGTCATAAACATTTCAATTGAGTTTGTTATATATTTAGAGATTTCGAAAATTAAGGGATACCGATACCCTAAAAAACAACATGTATTATTCTCTATTTCATGTCTCAACTTATTCATTGTATAATTAATTTTAACAATAATTAAATAAGAATATAATTTATTAAAAAATGTGTGAATGTGAAAAGTTGTCATAATGCCCATCCCGCATTTTAAATTTATGTATATGAATTTTTTAAATATTTGTTTTTGAATGAACGAAGAAATAAAAAAAAATGGATGGAGTTTATATACTGGTAACAAGTCATTAATATTTTACAATCAATACCCCATATTTGAATAAAATGAAGTTAAATATCAATTTCTTCAACAAATGGCAGAGGATGGATCGGATAATTTCAACGAAGGTCATCCGGGGAAAAAAAACAGAAGATCGGGAGATAAGTAAAATGAAATAAAAACTCCATGTAGGGGTGTTACATAATTTTTTATTTTTTTTTTAAATTGTTTATTAAAAATTTTCATCAGGTTTAAATTAAAAAGCGAAAAACCGATTATAATGGATATAAATGCTGGTACAATAATAATAATAATAAAGAAAATACGACGTGCACATGAATAAATTATTTTATTCTAAATAAAGCACATTTAATAGCCCAACTAATCTCCGGCTTATGTCATTTAGTGTAGAATTTATAGAGATATACCGATATTTTGTATTCAATTCATTATTATTATTATGATTTTTTTCCTAAATACAAATGTATACATAACAACTCCTATATAAGGTGTAGCTTCATTAGAAAATATAATATAATTGAAATGAGAAAAAAAAATATCCCATCTATAGAAATTCAAATGAAATAGCTAAGTAAACACTCCCCCGCCCTCAACATTCATTCAAGTAAACACATATACTTTTCTATACCCAAATAATTGTAATTTTTTAATATTTATGAATGAGCAGTGATCTCATTTTTTGGTATAGTAAAATAATAGACGATCATATGACTTGTTTCCGTATTAATTAGTATACAATATACATTGTTGTCAACGTTATCTATTTACAAATCAAGTAAATAAGAGATTAGACATTTTATTAGTATACAGAAGGTTTGTGATGCACCTCTGTTTGAATACGAAATTCATATTTTATCATATAGGGTTGGTTAACAAAAATCTAACAAATTTACTATACAAAAGGTGTTGGATCCGGGTTGCAAAAAAAAAATTCTAATTATGCCAAAGCGTGAACCTCAATCTCATTCCGAAAAATCCATATTCTATTAAGGATTTGATATAGAAAACCGAAGATGACACATACAGGGTAATAAATCTTTTTAGATTTTTTCCAAATGACTCGAAATCAAATTTTCATTCCTTTAATCTACCATAAATCTGACATATAGAAGCTTAATTCCATACAACTATTACATAATATACAGGAAATTTACCACAAAGTCTCAAGGCAAACAAAAATTATAAGCATAAAGAAATCCTAAAATCTCAATATGAAATTATTAAACCGTAAAAATGGCTTTCTTCCAAAAATGATAATAAAGTCGCCAAATTAATTAAAAATTAACAAAAAAAGTCGTCTATAAAGATATTTTCAATATCCAAAATTTGGATCGAAAAAATTGAGAAAATTAAAAAAAAAATTAGCAAATTTATCAAAAAAGTAAAATAAAATAAACTTTACCTTCCATTATCTTCGCACCTACCTTATTGCAGCGAAGTTATTCCGCCTACCACTAATTCTCTTAAATGGCTGTAAATATTATTAGACAAGAGCCAATACCTGTCTGATCCCTTCTCCACCTAGTTTCCCAACTCTTACGGCAACTATTTGCTACGAAAAATTAGTGACCGGTCTCGATACGCCGCGCCAGTAACGCTTTCATGATAACTAAATACCTAACTGAGCAGTGGCGTGCAGTCTAATGCGTAGAAGGTGTAGTGCACACCTAAAATATCAACATTATACGCATTGAAATTTATTTTCCATCCTAATAATTCAAAATCAATGAAATTGAAGATTTTCTGAAAAAGCTTTAAGAAAGTTCCAAAAGCTCGTCGAAATCCCAAATGAAATCCGAAATTTTCCGTGGAATATAGAAAATTTTCTATCAACAATTTAACCGCACTGAAATTTAAAATTGTCTGAAAAAAGCTTTAAGAAACTTTCAAAAACTCATCCAAAGCTAATAATTGTAATATTATTTAATTCATTAATCTATTTTATCGCCCGATAAATAAATTTATAAATTTAAATGAAATTGGAAACTTTCGGTAAAAAGCTATGGAAAATTTAAATCTTTACAAAAGCTTTAATGAATTGAATTGAAGGCATATTATCATAAAGGCATTTTCATTGTCCTTGTTTGCCCTTTCTTCAAAAATTCATCTTTCAGCCTGAAATTTTGAATAAATAGTATATGCTTTCAATGAGCTTTCGAGATTTTTAAAGTATTTTAATGGTAAAATTTGAAATTTCGAGAAAAGACCGATATCTGGATAGAAAATTGATTTTAAAACGTAATTGTAATAAATTAATATCGAAACTTAAAGTTTTTTTTTTGAATTTACAATGGATTCAGAAAGATTTTAGCGACAATTTCATATTTTCTCTAAATATAATGAATCGAACAGAAATTAGATTTCAAATTATAATAAACGACTTTTAATTGTTGAAAATTCCAAGCTTAAAATTAGCTTTCAATGAGCTTTCGAGATTTTTGAAGCATTTTTTCGGGAAAATTTGAAGATTCGTGAAAGGATCGATATCTGCATAGGAAATAGATTTTAATAAATCATAATAAATGAAATTCGAAACTTAAACTTTCTTTGAGCTTACAACGGATGCAGAACGCTTTCTGCGAACATTCCATATTTAATTAAAATTAAGTTAATCGATTCCAAATTATATAAAATTACATTTTAATTGAAGCTTTCAATGTGCTTTCAAGATTTTCGGAGCTTTTCTTTGGAAAAATTTGAAATTTAATGAAAGGACCGTTATCTGAATAGAAAACAGATTTTTACACGTAAAAAATTAAGTTCGAAACTTAAAGCTTTACTTGAGCTTACAATGGCTGCAGATGGCTTTCTGCGAACATTCCAAATTTAATTTAAATTAAATAAATCAGATAAAAATTTGATTCCGAATTATATAAAATGACATTTTAATTTTAAGCTTTCAATGAGCTTTCAAGATTTTTGGGAAAAATTTACAATTTTGTTAAAGAATCGTTATTTGAATAGAAAATAGATTTTAAAACGTAAAAAATGAATGGTTCGTGAAATAAAGCATTCTGGGAGCTTTTAAGTTTTTGCTTTTGTACGAAAAGTTCAGTTTTGATATTTTTGTATTTTTCCTCAACTAATTTATAAACTTTCCGCATCATTACAATTTTTTGGATACGAAGAAAATTAGAGGGAAATCCGGATTAAATATCGTGATGTCCGATATTCAAATTTTTCGGTGCACGAATTCTTGATTTTTCTCAGTTCAACTTCTCCGAAATATTCAATTTTTCACCTCATGGAGATGTTGACCGCACGCTACTGCAACTGACGGCACATAGAATATTTTAACAGACCAATTTAAATAAATTTTTGAGTCTACTGATTTCTAAGTAAACTAATACAAATTCAACAAACAAATTAACCAACCAACCATAACTTAATCGAAAATAAAAATTCGCTAGAGAAACATTTGATATTGACTCAAAAATCGCCTCATTAATCCGTTAGTGAGACTGTAACATTTTGCCCGGGATTTAGATTTTGCCACGAGTTAAGTCTGTAGATTTGGCACCGTGATAGTTTCTGAAGGGAAGTATGGCAACCCATACAGAGATCGAATTATGGATTCGATTCTTCAGAAATATTTTTGCCAATTGTCAGATTTCTAGCTAAAGAACTAACGGACTTTTAAATATATTTGAGCTCAGCATAACAACCAACAACTCTTCAAAACATTTACTATAAACGAGATGCCGGTCATTATAGGCGTACCTACGGTATCAGGCCGCCAGATGTACTTAAAAAATTGGCAAATAATATTTTTCTTCTAAAAATCGATCATTTAATGATAGGAATTTTTTCGTTTAAAAACAAGCCAATATCTATTAAGGATTTAAAAATAGTTTCAGGTGCCTAAAATTCGGGAATTATAGGAAATGTTAGAAATATTAGTATGAAAAAAATTGGGAATGATAGGGAAAAACTAACAAATGATTGAGAAAAGAATAGTCGAATTTTAGAGAGAAAATCGGGAATTTATTCAAGGAAATTATAATTAGGATTATAAATATCTCAGTAGGGGTAATCTTTCAAACCAATTTAATTTAATCGGAAGAAGAGATTATTCAAATTTTGTGCCCAAATCTACGCCCGTTATAACCCCAACCCTGAAATCACCGATCATTAATCACTTAAATCACTACAGTAGTTGGTAGGGACAAATATTAGAATAGCCGAAAAAAGATCGTAGGAGGGATTTTGGAGGGTTCATAATTTACCCATTTAAATTGAAGCAATTTTTACCAAACCTTTCCGATTTTCGATATCTGTAGCCGAGGACTTTATTCATTGTTTTTTTTAACGTTCGAAAAATTCAAATGCCGAGAAGGTTTGTTTTTGAAAGAATTCATCAAATCTTCAGTCGAATTCCCAGAATCGTTAACCAGAAGTTAAGAAAATAAATTAAATTGTTATCTCTGACTTTATTAATTTCAATTAACAAAAAATAAAATAAAAACAATCAATTTCGTCTCGATAATACTCTGGAATTTTATCCAGGACCTAGAGATGTTAAATATGATATATTAACCCTAATCTTCTGCCAATGGTTCACAATTTAGGTCAGATAATCAAAATTTAAGTTGGAAACTCAATCAATAAAAGATTGAATTTATTAAGCTATTGATTCTTAAATTTTGAACTAAAAATTAGATAAAAACGGTTTGTTATTACCGATATAAATTACACTAATTCCTATTCAAATTGTTCAAAGAGTTAAAATTAGATCCTCGTTTCTATGCAGCAGAAAATATATAGCTTTCATTTCAGATATTTCTGATATTTCAGATACTCAACCATTATCGCAGATTATATCCGCAAAAAAAAATTCTAACAGAAAATTATAAAATCTAAAAATAAAAATATTTAAATTAATTTAATTATTATTTGGTTAAATTATTAAATCCAGTTCAAACCAAATATTTTAATAATATTCGTTGAATAAAATTTAAATATATTAGGACCCCAATATACATTACATTTAAGTGACCTATTAGATTAATCGTTTGATTAGGACCAACCTATTTAGATTTGTCATAATCTCTTAACAATTTCCTGATGATCTTGAAAGTATCGCTAGACACTTATTTTTAGTGAGGAAAAAAAACATACCAAAATGATCATAAAAACAGAAAATATTTCGCTAGTTTTTCTGTTAACATCTCCGTGTGATACGGCCAAATAAATATTTATAAAATATGTGCCATTGTAGTGACCTCGTTCAAGGTTTCTTGAGATTTTTTTGCTTTCGAGATTTAAAGTTTTATTGTAAATATAACATTTCAAAAGATGTAAATACGAGCAGGAAAAAAAAAACGGGCAGGCCATACTATATCTACATATTATAAGAAATGTGTGCTGTTTTTTTTTTTATGTCATTTGCCAAAAAAGAATTTATGAATGAAAAACAAAACACGAACAACGTGCTTATATACATGGGACCACCACCACCATACAGCATCTCTACAATACGTCTTATAATAGCTCTCATCTGATCGTACAGAACAGAGGAGATGATGAAAGAAAAAACTGTATAATCGGCAATTTTTTTTTTATTTTTATGACAGCAAAAAACGATATACTCGTAAATACTAAAATATTACAAGGAGGAACAAAAAGACATAAAATATCTAATTTTAAACACCAAGTTGTGTAAAAAGTCATTTTCTGATCTATACAGAAGTGATCGACTGATAACTTACCGATGGCTTAAATTTGCTGTTGATCGATCCCGAGAAAATAATTAATTAGATCAGAAAAAACCACATCTACATTAGGGTGGTCCTTAAAAAATAACTTTTAAAATTTACCCGGGACACCCTCTTATATTGTTCTTTATCCATAAAAAGAATAGATTTTTAAAAAATTATTTAAGGGCCGCTACCAAGTTTTGAACTCTCAAGATAATCGAAAATTTTTGCAAAATTTCTATCAATAGATCAGATCAGATTCTATCAATCTTATGGTAAATCAAAAATTAATATAATTATGTTGTATTTTTATATGAAATAAAGATTATATGATTAACTATTTAAATGAGTCGTTTTAATCCTATTAATTCCATGAGCTCAATAGCTGAAACATTGTCTTCAAGACCCCGCAACCTGAATTAACATCAAGAAGATCGTATGTGTCTTTGCTTATGGGACACTTTTCCATAGTGTCGAACCCTACAATTGATGAGATGGACGACAAATTGTGTCATCCATTCACTGACATAAAGTCTTTAAGCGATCTTAATTAAGACTCGAAAATAGATTACATCTTGTTACACGTAGAAAATAATTTATTTGTGGGAATTCGGGTCTGTGTGAAAGTCGATAGGAAAGTACTATATAATTTCATTATTCCTATAGGTAGAGTTCCGAAATTTGGCATATGTACCTACTTTTAAAAAAACATACAATTCAATATTTATAACTTTCATTACATCTATTAAAAGAATTTTTAGATTGCCCGATAATTTTCTTCGGATCTAAAAAAATTATAATAATGCAGGAAGTTCATGAATTAGTTGAGCAAAAATAGAAAAATATCAAAACTTTCGTACAAAAATTCTGCAAAACTTAAAATTTCCCAGAAAGCTTTATTTTCCGAACCATATTTTGTACGTTTTGAAATCTATTTTCTATCGAAATAACGATCCTTTAACGAAATTTCAAATTTTCCCAAAAAAGCGTTTCAAAAATCACGAAAGCTCATTGAAAGCTTAAAATTAAAATGACATTTTATATAATTTGGAATCGAACTTTTATCCGATTCAATAAATTTAAATGGAATATGGAATTTTCGCAAAACGCTTGTCCAAACTTTTAAAAACGCAACGAAAGCTCTAAGTTTGGAAATTAAATTTTTTATGTGGAAAAATCTATTTTCTATCAAGATAACGGAGATTATACGAAAGTCCAACTTTTACCAAGAAAAAGCTCTAAAAATCTCGAACGCTCATTAAAGGAATTTATTTATGCCAAATTTGAGGCCGATAGATGAATTTTTCGAGAAAGGGGATGCAAGGACAATGAGTACTTTCATTACAATTTACATTCAATTCCATTGAATTCATTAAAGCTTTTTCATTGAATCCTTTCAATCCTTACATTGAGAATTAACCATAATTGACTTACCCTAATTGCTTAAAATCATTTTAAATTATATATTCGTCCAAGAGCTATGATTTTAGTTGATAAAAAGGCATATTCTCAAAACTTTCGATTTTTGGCAAAAAAAAAAAACATGGCCTATACATTGTCCTTTTGTTCCATTTTTGAAAGATTCATCTTGCTGCCTGAAATTTTGAGAAGATATGCTCCAGATAAATCTACGATAGTTGGAAATTACTTTAAACTTTGTTCAGTAAACTAAAGTGAATCGAATATTTGGTTATTAGGCCAAGAGAGGTCATATACTTTGGGACAAAAATGCATTGATTGTTTCGTTAAGTAGGCACGTTGGGAATTATTTAATTCAGTTTCGACTTTAACTTGGATTACAATATTTATTTATTTATTTATTTTATTTATTATTTCGTCAACGGAGGATATACTCCTACTGACAGAAGTTACAAAAAATGTTTCTCTTATTTTATTTTATTTTATTCTCTTTTCAAATTATTTGCAGCTGCAGCCGACTTCAAATCGGCCCGGCATTTGCCTAAAAATCAGGGAAGACTGCAGAAAAACCAGCACTGGGAGTTTTTTAGTCGATTACGATTCGCCTCGACTCGAAAATACACTGCGCAGATAAAAATATGTATGAATTTTTGATCGAGTCGTATCGCTATCGACTAAAAAACTCCCAGTGCAGGGCTGGGAGTATGATCGAGTCGTGTCGAGTCGAGTCGATAAAAACACATAGTAAAAAAAACTGCGCAAATAAAAATATGTATGAATTTTCATCAAGTCGAGTCGATCATACTCCCAGCCCAGATTAGAGTACGTCCTACCTAGTTTCGTACAAATTTTGAAACTTTACGGGATGGTAGCGCTCCCCAAAACTGAGTTCAAAAATCCCAAACAATTACAGTAATTCATTTTAATAGAGTAGATCAAAATGGCAGGGGGCCCGAAAACAATTCTTTCCCCTAATTTAAAGACCACCCTACGCTACAATCCCCACACCCAAAATGCCTTTAATATTATTTTCCATTATTTAGAAATGCAAAAAAAATTATCGAAAAAAATTGGAAAAATCAATTCTCTAAATTTTGATAAACAAAAAATTCAAAAATATCACTCAAAATATTTAAAAAATTTAAAAAAAAAACCGAAATTTACGATCATAGCTTGAAATTATCCCTGAGCCCTGGTCAATGAATTCCCACAACATCCCTTTTAACATTTAGCTAATGAAATAAGTAATTGTAAGATTTTGTTGCACTTCTTCTTAATAAGCTGAACGATTACAATTAAATATAATTAATTCAATTAATTTAACCGATTAATTGTTTTATATCAGTCGCTTAGATTTTTTTTGTATCAGTTTGATTTTGAAGACTTAGGATAGGGACTCAACACAACAATTTCATCAATTAAAAACCTTAGAAATCAATTTAGTTTGATTTTCTGGTAAAATAGTTTTGATATTTTTAATTTCTCCCGAAATTTACCCATAAAGAACCCGCAATATTGTCTACATAAATTGTGATAATTTGATAAATAAAATCGTAAAATCGGTAAAAGATATCGGACTCACGTAAATTTCGTAAAAGACGAAAAACAGACAGGAAAAGATAGAAAAAATCTCGGTTAAAATAAGAAAAAGTTAAAGTTAATAAAATATTGCGAAAATTCTAAAAAAAACTAGACAAAGTCTGAAAAAATTAAAAAAATGTCACGAAATAGTAGGAAAATATGTTTAAGGTCTTCTTCGGATATTAGAAGCAAAGGCAATCCTTTAAGGTAGGATCCCTGGTTGAAGCATACAAAAATTACGATTTTTTAAACCACTGTAGCTCAGTCATTTTTCAATTTATCAACTCGGGACTTTTTTTACGTGAAAGTAGACGTAATTTGCTAACTTTTACCGCCCTTTTTCATGTGTGTATGTATTTTTATCCCCCCCTTCAAGAGGCCGCAAAATGGCTTCACAAAACGGAGTAGGTAAGCGAGTGGCCACCTAGCTCGGGAACGTAAGGTCGTATCGAAAAAAATAAAAATGCATATTGTTAGGAATTACGTCAGGAAGGTCCCCTTCTACGGGAAACCGAAAATATTGAAAAATTGTCCAATTGGCGCTAGTTTTTCAAAAAAAGTTAAAAAAAATGACCATTTTTGGTGCGGTTTTTCCCCCCCCCCCCCCCTTCTCCCCCAGAAATGATGTTAGGAAAAAATCCGTAGAAGGGGACCTCCCCTAGGTATAATGAACAAAATGAATTAAATCCCATCTCGATACGACTTCTCGTATCGCAAATTACGTCTACTTTTACGTAAAAAAAGCCCGGAGTTGATAAATTGAAAAATTACTGAGCTACAGTGGTTTAAAAAATCGTAATTTTTTTATGCTTCAAACAGGGATCCTACCTTAAAGAAAGTTTTAGTTTCAGATAATTTTTCTATCCAAATAATTCCCCTGTGACGAAATTTGAAATTTCTTGAAAAAGCTTTATTGGTGACCAAAAAGCTTGATGAGAGCTTTTAATTAAAACCTTACTTTATAAATTTTGAGATCTATTTTTCTCGATTGAAAAAAAATCCCGAAATTTTCCCTTAAAAGCTTTTGAAGAATGTGAAAGCTCAAAGAAAGCTTTAATTTTCAGTTATAATTTTATACGTATTGAAATCTATTTTCCAGTCAAATAATTCTGCGAAAATGAAATTTATAATTCTCTCAAAAAAGCCCAATTAAAATCATAAAAGTTTACTGGGAGCTTTTGATACAACTTTTAGTTTGTTTATTGGGAATCAACTTTTCATCCGATTAATTAAATTTTAATAAAATCTAGAATTTTTCACCAACAACTTTTCAAAATCCGAAAAGCTCCAAGAAAGCTGTAAGTTTGAAATCTAGTTTTATAAATTTTGAAATCTATCTTTCTGCCAAATAATTTTACTATAACGAAATTTCATATTTTCTCAGAAAACTTTATTTAGAATCGCCAAAGTTTACTGAAAGTTTCCATTTCAAATTTTATTTTGTTTGCTTATTTGTTTGGTTGTTTTCAATAACGGAAAAGCTCCGAAAAAGCTTTAACTTACGGGTATAATTTTATACGTATTGAAACCTATTTTCAAGCGAAATAAATGAACGCAACGAAATCCAAAAAAATTCCATAAAAGTTCACTGAGAGCTTCGAATTAACTTCATTACAATAATTTGGAATTTACTTTTCCTCGGATTACTGAAATTTAAATCAAAACTGAGATTTTTCGCTAAAAGCTATTGAAAATCTTTAAAGCTCAAAGTAAGCTTAAGGTTTCGGATGTAGTTTTGTAAGCATTGGAACTTACTTATTATTTAAATAATTTTGCTAAATTGTTAAATCTTTTGTAAAGAAAACTGTTAAATTCCTCTAAGCTTGTCCAAAGCTTTTAATTAAATATCATATTAGGTATTTAGAATCTACTTCTTATCGGATTAATAAAATTAGAAACGATTTTGAAAATTTCCTCCAAAAACTTTTGAAAAACTTGAAAGCTCAATGAAATCATATTGTTTTAGACATAATTTTGTTCGCATTGAAACCGATCTTCTATTCAAATCATTCGTCTGGATCGAGATTGACCGTGATGTTATACGACGGCATTAGTCAACATTTCGACGAAATGTAAACTTCTCTCAACCAGCATTCCTCAGAAGACCTAAACGAGCAATTGATATTTTAGCAAGGGGCTCAGCAAGCGTTTTTTTTAATATAACGGGCTCCGCGACTAAAAAAGTATGAAAATCCCTGCTTTAATCAATAGAATTTACAATCAGCCGAATATCTCGTTCATTTGTCGCTCATTTATACCCATAAAGGGGTTACAGGGGTACTTAATATGATCCCTAGTTGCCCATTTAATTGATTTGTAGCTAATTTTCAATTGATATGGAAATATCTTCCATTTCAGAGCGGTCATAAATTTCAGCGGATGAATCGATCTGTCTTTCCCTTCATATATTTATTCTTGAAATTAAAATTACAGGGACATTAGGTAATTTATTTCTAAAGATTGAGGTAGGTTTCATTTTAGCAGTTTTCCTGTATTTGATAACGAACTTTTTCATTCATAAACATTTATCAGAGTATCTGATCCGACAAATCTAATTTCCGGTTGAGTAAAATCGGTTATATTTCTAAATATTTCATACAAATTAATCGGTAATCGTCTGTTTTTCGGAGATACTGATAAAATTTCAAACGTTCAAAATATTGGTTTATTTTTGAAAATATGTATAAAACTTTCAGAATTCGGTATTCCATAGCTTTGTTTAAATTCTAATTTACTTGATTGAAATTAAATTTTTCGTTTAAATTAAATGTCTAAGGAATGTTTTTCCTGCTGCATAATTTGCTTACCTGCCAAAAAAATTTGTCCAACTTTATAGCAGCTTTATTTCATCCAAAAATATTGCTACCAAATAACCACAAAATATGACTAGCAAATCTCAAGGATTAATAGTTGAATTTTCTAATTAAAATGAAAAAAAGAAAAACTAAATAAAAGCAATTACTGATAATACACTTGATGATAATATGGGCATTTTATTTGATCTCATGGTGGACACGTAGTCCTGTGAGCGATTGGGTTTATCTGTGACTATGTGGGTGGGTAGGCAGATGAAATATACCCTACTCTACATTAACCCGATGTTAATCAGTAGTAATTATATCGATTGGACATTACAAAATATATATTTGAATAAACATGCATCGTATCTTTAGGATTTATTGAATTATCGAAATTCTATACATCAATGTTTTAAGTGAATACAAATTCATTTAGTAGATTACATCTAGAAATTAAATTGAAGAAGATAAAATCTTCAAACTAACAAAATTTCTAGAATTTAATGAATGAAAATTCAACTGACATATCGTAAATTCATTAATTTGATTTGCCGTAATACGCCAAAATTGTTGTCATTTGAACAAACGCAAGTAGTTTTAACTAAAGATTATCAAATCAACCAAATAATATAAAACTTCAATCAGTTGAATTGATGAAGTTTTATTGATTTCAACTAACCCAGTTAGCTGACCCCCTTCATTCATCAATTCAACTGCCTTCTTGTTGTATTCACCAACTTTTTGGTTCAGTGTAGTAACGAGGAAGTAGTTAGAGAAGCGATGAAAGCTTTTTTATGGGGGAATTGTATCCAATGAAATCGTGCTTAAATGGGAAAATAGCGCTCGAACGTGATATGTTCTATTTTAGACATAAACCAAAATTTTCATTTTTATCAGAATACAGACATCAGAACATCAAAGATTCATTCAACTATTGCTTCTCAGAATTGAAAGAAAACATTTTTCATTGAGAAATAAAATTATTAGTACAATAGTACTCATTCATTGTCTAAAATTTGGCGATCCACTTAATTACATATTAACTTATATTTCCTTTATGCAAAAAATTATTAAATAATAAATAATCAACGCTTAATGTACTCAGATAACACAATATTTATATATCATTGCTTTGCTGTAAATGTTCCGTTAACTGTTATCTACCATAGCACAGCGCCTTTCCTTGATCTTAAATACCCGTTAATCTTTTAAGCTAAGAAAGTAATTGAAGGGGCTTTTGTTTTTGAAGATAACCAGTTTTTGATAATAAATAACTTAGATACCTATTTCCTCTTATTAAACGAACCAAAAATGTATTAACTCAGGTTGGAAAATCGTGACCTATTAAACAAATCTTGTGATTTGCCTCAACTTTGTATCGCAAGAAAACTTGTAGTTTTACAGTATGTTGTTCAGCCATTTGGTCCATATAAGAACCGAAATTATTTTTAAAGATAAAAAAAAAATTAATAAATTCTAAGCTTCATATTTTAAACATTCTTTTGACAACATCTTACAATGTAAAGAAATATGCTTAAAATGTTTAACAAGTGGATTGAAAAGTTGACCAATCGATTGATTAACGATAATTAAAATAAACTATCCGTTGGGCAGTACGTATTCAACTTAAATGAATTTTTAAAAATATATTATAATTATGAACCAAATTCACCTGACCAAATTAATTTAATCTCCCAAATTAAACAAAATTTAATCTCACTGGAATCGTAGACGGCAAGATTAGATATTGCTGGACGGAAAGAGTATTAGTTATCTATTAATTTGTAAGTAACCTTGCGTCTATTGGATTTAGTGAATAGAAAACAAACATTACGATTGCAGTATCACGTAGTAAGACAGAGGTTATTGCACAAAATAAGCTCTTCGGTATATACAGCATATTCATAATAATAATAATAATTCAAAAAATTTGTCTTGAAAATCAAAATATATCCAGAGAAAAATTATGAATATAAAAATTATCGGTCAATCGATTCAATACTTTTCAAGCTACTTATCAAACGAATGTAAAAAGCGCCCACCAGCCAAAAAGTTTCTATAAATTTCACCGATGTCACCCATTCCCCATTCAATTTCATTCATGATTTTAACCAAACTTTCCGTAACAAATTTTCTCAATTCCACTAAACGGTTGTAAGTTTAAAGATACATAAAGTACACGTGTGTATAATACATCATGTTATTATATTACAAAGTAATGCATTACGGCTTTTAAATAAAATAGATTCATCAGCATATAATGAGATTTCTTACTGATAAAAGTTTATTTACTAAATAGACCCTTTTATGTTTGCCCATCAAAATAACTTTGCATTGTTTCATCAAAATCTCATCCCGATTAATGAGATTTTGTATATAATTTTAGAAAATACTTTAGAAAATTATCTAAAAACTTAGTATATATAACTTTGGGGATATTTATCATACCGCAGATTAATTTTCATGTTTTTATTGGTGTGGGATGTTGCGATGTATGAATGAGGATTTGTTGGGATTAGTCAGTGGCGTGCAGTCTATTGGGCAGAAGGCGCAGAGTACACCTGAAATATTGACAAAATCGTTACTAATTTTTATAGCTGGAAATAGGAAATTGATAACTCAAATAATTATTTTATTTAAAAACTTTGAATTATTTTACTAATTTTTTTTATCAACTTTAGATTGATCAGTGAAATTGAGGATTGTCTGAAAATTTCTTTGAAAAAGCTTTAAATAAAAATAAAAATATTATTTTAGTCAGTATATAGAATATAAATTTTCTCCCAATTATTAAATTGAAATGAAATCCGAAATTGTCGTTAAATGTTCGGTGGAAAATTAAAATCTGAGATAAATTTTTAACATTTTGGTCTTAATTGTATAGGTTTTAATATCTATATCCAATCCCAATGATTTCACGTCATTGAAATTTAAAATTGTCTAAAACGAGCTATAAAAAACTTCGAAAAGCTTCTCCAAAACTGTTAATTAAAATTTCATTTAAATTCATTCGCGATAAATAAATTTAAATGAAATCGGTAACTTTCGTTAATTAGATCCATGGATAATCAAAATCCCCACGAAAGCTTTAATGAATTGAATAAAAAAAGTGATATTTCGTTGTTGGGCCGTTATCTCGATAGAAAATAGATTTATAAACGTAAACAATTAACTTCGAAACTTAGAGCTTTCGTCGCGCCCTTATTAGTGTGGATAAGCTTTGTGCGAAAATTCCATATTTCATTTAAACGTAATGAATCGGATAAAAATTCAATTCGAAATTATGTAAAATAACAATTTAATTTTAAGCTTTCAGTGAGCTTTCGAAATTTTTGGAGTTTTTTTTTTTGAAAATTAAAAATTTTGTTAAAGCATCGTTATCTGGATAGAAAATAGATTTCAAAACGTAAAAAACAAGGTTTAGATAATAAGGCTTACTGGGAGCTTTTGTGTTTTTGCAGAGCTTTTGAACGAAAGTTTAGTTTTGATATTTTTGTAATTTTCCTAAAGTAATTTATAAACTTTCTGGGTCATTACATTTTTTTGGATCCGAAGAAAATAATTGAGAAATCAATCCGGATCAAATGTCGCAATGTCCTCGGGCGAGCCGAATTTTGATATTTCTCAGATAAATTTCAACTTCACAGAAATATTTAATTTTTGTATTTTTACCTAACTGTCAAAGCAACTTTCTGCGTATATAAATTTTTTTCCGGCCGAAGAAAGTATTCAGAATGCACTCTAGTAATAGAACTGAGTACTATAGGGACAATAGGTCAATCTGAAAAAAAGCTTTTATAAAATGTTGAACAAAACAATGTTTAGATAAAATTTATTATTTGACATCTTGCGACATATTCTAAGTAAACCATACATAAAGTTACATAAAGATAATGAAGACGATATAGGGCTCAACCGTAGCCGTAATGTTTAATTGTTAATATTTAACAGTTTCGAAATTATTTTCAATTAAATATTAAAAATTTCAAATTATTGAAAGAGTAAAAATTTGAGATTTCATGTGGAAGCTCCTTAAAAATATAAAAGCTCAAATAGAGCTTATAGTTTCGGATATATTTTTATAATTTATACATTTCCAAATCTGCTTTCAATCCAAATAACTCTCCGCCACTTTTTGATTTATTCGCAATTTTTTTCGACTTATCCTCGATATTCTCCCGAATTTTGGCAGTGAATAGGCCCGAAAATTTAGAAAAATCTCGGAATGAAGTAGGAAATGCTCAGAATACCCGGGGGAATTTTTTTTTGGAAGGGATAACCTCCCAATAATTCATGAAAAACTGTAATAATTCGAATAAAATAAGAAATGTCCAGAAATAGTCGGCGAAATGATACATCAGGAAAATCGTATAAAAATCCGTTACGTTTCCCCAGAAAACATCACAAAAAAAAATCAAAATTAAAAAAATCGAATATTTTCGGGTGTTTTGTGACCCAATCAAATTAAAAAAAAAAAAATATATCCAAAATCAGTCTGTACAATTTCATCGTAATATTTTTCTGAGTAAACACTCCAATCGCATGAAAATAGAGCTCCCGAGGACTATTTCGAAGGTTTGAAAACTTGAAAAATAAATAATATATTCAGTCCCGACACTACATCCTAAATTCTACATTTGAACGGGTTTTAAGTGGATTTTTGAAATTTAAATTTTCATTTTCCCATTTCTTTTGCATTTTTGGGCAATTTTGCACACCTTATTCACGCCATTGGGATCAGTATAATATTTAATTTGGAAAGCGAACTGTTGTAATAATATGTTTCTACTTGTATAACGCCTGTTGATAAAATATTTTCATGAATTTAATGGAAATGAAAAGCTTTAATATCAAAGCTTTATCAACAATTCTCACCAGATACGATAATATATTGCGGGTGAATGAAATAGATTATTTGGAAGGAGGTAACGTCGAGAAATTACTGAGAACGAATGAGAATTGAACAAACGCTCGCTCTGAACCTAAGTGATGCATTTTCAATGCAATCATAAACATGCATTATATTCTCCTTCTTCTCTATGAAGAATAATAATAACACAGGTAAGCGATGCGCATACACTTACCTGTTTTACACTGTTGCCGATACAATACTCTCGAATATACTAGGCCGTACTCGGCGGAATTTATTAAATCGAAAATTTACTAAGATTAAGAACTATATGATTGGATTAAGAAATATAGAATATTATACATTCTAAGTGTATAAAAAAAATTGAATCGAATAGGAGTAGATTGGAGTGACATTTTTTGGTAAAAAAATCTGGCTATCGTGACTGTTATTTCTTGTACCTGCTACGCTATAAACTACTGGTTGCATTATTTCTTTGATTAAAACATTTTATATGATGCGGGCGGGGGATTCCATTAAATCCCAGTCCACCATACATTATATTAAAACCGTCATTATAGCAGTCAATGATTATGAAGTTTAAAGCCAGTCGCTCTCCGAGCGTTGTCGTGAATGGATATCTATTAACAGTTCTTGGGGAAAGGAAATATATTTTATTTTTATTTTGTTAAAAGAAAAAATTGTTTGATTTGTTTGCCTTCTTGTTCGTGAATTTCTTGTAAAAAGAAGAAAAAGAAAAGAAAAATTTAAGAATTGGTATGGTATTACTATTGCTATTACCGTTTCTCTAGTATTTTGGGTCACGATATTAAATGGTGTTCAATTCATTTTTGAAATTGTTCAGTTAAATAAGCGAAAGAAAAATATATACGAGGAAAACAGACAAAGATTATAACTTCCGGAAAGGAAAATTTTCAAATCTTTATAACAGTGGGATTTTTGTTCAAATTATTGTCGCCGCGCAGTTAATTAAATAATTATTTTAATAGTTAACATATCAAAAAAGGATCGATGTATTGGATATTTGGAATTTAAAAGGATAATTATTAATTCATGAAGACGACCTCCCCAAAACCAGCATATCATCGAAAATATTCATTTTGGAATATTTATAATTAGTCTTCTTTAATTGGATAACAATTTGTTTTTAATGATATTTGATTTTGGTGTCAGAAAGTATAAAGGTGAATTATTTTTCTTTATTAATTTTAAAATAATCGCTTATTTGTTGGTTGGAATCTTTACACACAAACCACGTCTTCTATTTTGTTGGCTTGTTTTGTGTTCACAAAATTCCACGTCTTTATTTATTTCGAACAAATAATGGTTGTGTGTTACAACTTTTTTTTGTTCACTTCTCTTCGTGTGTATCCCCCATTTCGCCAAGAGTCAATTACGTTGTATTCTAGTGGATGATGGGTTTAATATATTAATACCATAAAGTCGCTTTGATCGATGTGCGATCGCTATTTTAATTTTTTCTGCTCTTTACCTATGATCCATGCGAACGGCAAAAAGGAAACCGTGGTAAACATGGAAACCGATCGAATTGAAAGAATGGTGACTTCGGGCTAAGAAATTATTATTATTAACACTCACACATCCATATGTAACACACATCGATCGACTAATCGAGAAATGAGATTTTCTACCTTGCCCATCCAATATCATTACTGCTACCTACATCCGTGGAACTAACAATTTTACATTTTTTTTTTTGGTTACTACCAACAACCGATTTAGATAAAAAGTTTTGAATATTCAAAAAAAAAAAATTTATTTGAAATTTTCGTCATAATATTTATTGATCGAGGTTAAAATCCCACCCCCATGTCACCCATTTAATAGATTTGATGTTAGAAGTTACTCATAGGCTAACTAACTATTAGGGATTTTTATCTTACTTATTTCTTGTTTTCTTTTTATATTTATTTATTAATTCTTCTGGTTTATATAATTTTCCTCTTTTAACTTGTTTTTATTCATTTATTTCCATCCATTTTTGTGAGAAAAACCGGTGTTATTTTGTGAAACTTCGTTTGAATAATACAAATTATGATTATTTATTTATTATTATTATTTTACTTTTTTTTTCTTACTCCATAATTGGTTGAATTTCTTTCGATATTACCATGCCTACATTTGACCACATAATAACATGATCGAACTTACTGTACCTGCTGGTTAAATTGAATATGTTTACGTTAGAAATTTTAATTTGCGAGAAGATTAATATTTGAATTAGTGTTGAACTTTAGCACGTCAAAATCTTTATGAAACGGAATAAAACTTGAAATTATAATCTTAGATTAATTGGTTGTATGAATTTAAAGAGCTTAAATTATCTGCTTTAAGGTTCAGGATAAAAATATTTAAAATCACATGGATAATTATATAATTGTCGTCATCCATTTTTTTAATAATTTACAAATATATCTGGTAACTGGCCAGTCTAAATTATATACACACTTTCTAATATCTAGATAATTGGAATCTGTATAGTCTGTATGGAAAGTAAACCTATCAAGTCGCATCAAACGCACGGAAATACATTTCTTTATATCAACATTTTATAATTAATTATGAATGTGGTATGGTCCGATACAGAAAAACTCGTCAATTTAAGTAACTTAATAGATTTTCTGATGATGTTTCCCAGAAACCGCTGCATCAAGAATGAGATATTCGAAAAAATAATTGAAATTTATAGTTTTCCTGCAAATTTTAATCGAAAAATCACCCTTATGGCAGTGACGTGCGGTCATCATCCTCATGATGACTATTCATGAATTTTCAAAGACAAAAAACATTACATTCAGCTAACATTCTTAACAAAAATGTCCAAAGATAAGTAATTGGCAGCTCGCGTATTAGAATTTCTATAGTATGTAGCGAACCGAGTGTACCGTTAGGAAAGCTTCTAAACTATCTTGTAAGTTTTACACTAATTTTAAGGATCATTCAAAATTCTTAAGTATTTCTATAGATAAATTATTGAAAATCGGTAGGATACGTTTACAGAATTCCCACCACTCTTTGAGAAATCACTTATCGTAGGAAATCTTAGAATCCCTATCCATTTCGCTACAATTCTTTATCAAAGCTTCCAAGAATTGTGAGAAGCCAACATTTAAATGAGTTTAGGTTTAGTTATAACTACCTAAAATCAATTTTAAATTCTATAAATAATCAAAATAGGTCTATTTTGAAATAATCGATTTTTAACAATAATTATGGACTAAGCATCGTCCCTTTTTTTAAGGCAATTTGCCAAAAGTGAATCTAAGAACCTGAAATTGGCCTAGGGGAACCTAAAATAAGCGTAGAATGATAGATAATAAATTAAACATACCGTTTCTAGTAAATATAATGATAATGAAGAATTGTTATTTACATGCTTTATAGCCCTGTTTACCACGCCTATACCAATTTTACCCAAATTGCCCGAGCTTTTAAAGCTTCATATATGTAATTGTATATGTTTCGCCCTCAAGAAAGCTTCGTTGGTAATCACTGCTTTATAGCGATTAAGCGGGACGTAAGGACACAATAACTCATTTCTCGAGATAGAGTCCTGAATTTGGGCACGGTTTTTCTGGAAGGAACCACGATTTCTAGTAATTAACGACTTAATTTTAAATGTAGAGTTATTTCAATGATCCCATGTATCACTGTTTGGGAACAGGAGTCCACCGATGTCCGTCAGAGACAGTGTAACACCTACAATTTGTATGCATTTTTCTGGGATATCCTCGGATTTTGTGCAGTGGTGTAAATTCAAGAAATTCTCGGGGGGGGGGGGG
>JANTOP010023882.1:0-12719 GCA_027564815.1 Symmerus nobilis | reverse complement strand
CAGTTTTTTGAATGGGAGCTTAGTTTGGGTTCACTTAACATCTCCTCTGAGTATCTGACGCGCTCGAGTAAATCCAAAAAATCCCCGCTTGGGCTCCCCTACTATAAAGCAAGAATTTAAATAACTTCACAATAAATATCCTATTTAATAGATTTCGCTACAATGTGTAAGCCAGTCTCTAACGCGGGATAAGTAAATTTTTATAGTGTGGCTAATGAAAACTATCGATAGTTCTTGAGCATACTGATAAAGAGTTGTGTTTTTTACTATGTGCAATTGCAAATCACAATGTAGTTCTTAATTGTACTTTCGATTAATTTTGTGCTCATTTCAAATTCATGTCTGTGATTATAGGTCGACGATATAAAATTTGATTAATAGTTGTTACTAAATTAGGGAGCATTAAAATGCTCAATAATAGATTTTTGTATTAATTAAAATCGGATAAGTTTATGAATTCTATTACATCAAATTCTATTCCGATTTTAATCGTATTTCTTTAGTTTTATCAAATATTTCAATTGGCTGGGAGTGCGAAAATGGAACGATTTTAGTATGTTACTTTTGTTGCCTATAGAAAGCTAGCTTTATTTTGTAACTCTTATAACAAATGTCGACGTTCGTCTAACCTGAAGTTTGACGCCTGCATGAATGTTGAGTATCAAGTCCAGTGGCTTGTAATTTTCAGGCCAATTTAGAGGGAGATATTAAAACTTTTAGAAATATACATCATGTAGTAAACACCATCAGTTTTAGGTAGAACTGGAAATTTGTAACTCGTAATATTCAATTTCTTACAAAATTTGTAAAACATCAGCAAATTGCAACGGAAGCCGAGTGAGGTGTACCTTCTTGCTTATGCCTATATGCTTTCCGTATCTAATTTTCACAAAACAGTACTTTTTTTTTCAATTTTCCCACTTGCCTGGAATTACTAAGATTACATTTATGATGCTAACTTTAATAACTTTGCTTTAAACTGGCAATCTTCTCTTCTTTCTGAGTTCAATATGTATAAATTTTTTCAATTATACCCTACTGCAGTTTAATTCTGAAGTTAAAAGTATCGTGGTATCGGTTATCATCTCACTCATTTATAGGTTATTCTACAATATAAAAATATTCGAGTAATACAAGTATACTGATATTCAGAGCGTCAGAGACTATTGAAAAAGTTATTGTCCGAAGTCGAAGTCTTTTAGAAACGATAGTTTAGTTAACAATATGGCAGAAAAGAATAGGTAGTACAATTATTGTCGATTTAACTTATATGTAATTTCCTACTTATTTATAAAATGTATGATCCCATCTTTATTTAATTTGTATCAGATATTTTTTCCACATATGTGGTAAACAGAGTGCCTTATTTTATTGAACAAAATTAATTGGATACTTGCCTTCAAACCTTTCATTTTTTCAATGAAACTTATTGAATTTCATACCTGATGTCGTAAGTAGGCTGGCCATAAATTACTTCTAATGGACGATTTTGGGCATAACTGTAATAAAGTTAGAAAAAAGTTAATGTAGATAACTAAACGTCCCACATCCTCCTCTCGAAAATATTGTGTAACAATTTTAAGAAATTAACACCATTTTAAGAATTTTATTGCCGAATACACAAATACAAGAAACCAAACAAACTCTAAATCCATTTCTAAATTTATGCGTGAAACCAATATATTTTACCATAAATAAATTATAAGTAGATGAATTAGTACATAGTATATTTTTAAATTAATATCTTCCATTTCAGAATTGGTTTTTGCTCTAATACAATATTTTTCTTTTTATTTTCTTAATACATATAAAATTATAAAATTTTTTGTCTGTTCTGAACATGTGAATAATTCAATTCTTTGAAAAGAAATTAAGAAGGTTAGATAAAATTATAACCATTTTTATTAATGGGACCGAAATATAATTTGAGTCTTATTCTCAAGATTGCATTAACGGTTTGTTGATCTATAATACGTAACACTTAGATTGTATTGTTCCATTTTCGATTTATACATATGAATGTTGATTGGGGTTGACCTTTAAAACTGACTGGCTGATTTGAAAATATTGATGATCCAAATTTTTTTTTCAACTTGAAATATAATATTTATATAAAAATGAGAATATTGACAGGCAAACACTTTTAAAAATAAAATGTTAAATATTGATTTGGATATACAATTTTGAGAATCAAAAAGTATAATGTTTCCTCGTCATCATAATTTATTGGCTTGGTTATTTTTTCTGCTGACTTATGGGATTACTTACCCTTTTAGCCAATTACCAAGTTCTATGAAATGTGCCTACAATAGATGGGAATGGGAAATATTCAATTTTCGCTAAAATTGTGAAGTTAAGTATTGCAAGTAAATAACAAGACGTGTATTCCTAAAGAATATAAATTGATATAGACAATATACATACATATTTGTAGTTACAATGTAAAAGTGCAAGCTATAATGCATATCGCAAATTGTACAAGAAGAAATGCAGGAAAAAAATAATCATTAGTGATTGACATTGTAAATGGTATGGTATAAAAATGCTCACATTTTTTTCCATTTATCAGCTTTTTATAATAATTTGCAAAATTAAATTATTTAAATGTTTTACGGAAAAAATCCGGTTGAAAATTATAAAAGGCTTTCAAGTGTTAATGTCACACTGTCATCGGATTAATTTCTATAATTATAATCTGGTTATCTGATTGAAAGATATCTTGTTAACCCTATGCCTTACATTATGATCTAACCATGGAAATATATGCATTGTTCAATTGTCTGCATAAGCAATAATTGCGGTACTCCTCTTTTTCTTTTGAGAGTAAATACTAACTTCAGTAGTTTTGATTCGTATGATTGGGATGTTAATATGTTAACGATAAGCCAATAAATTTGAATTATATTTTCCTCACCAATTTCAATGAGAAGATTTCCAAAATTATGTAGCTTATTGATATCTTTGGCTCATAGGGTTAAGCGATTTCTAATTGATTTTTTTTTCATTAATTTTAATGTCTTTCCGCTTAACCTTTTCGAATTAATTTATTGCAATATAATTTACATAATTCTGGCTGGGATATTCAACAAAACACATTATTATTTATTATATTAAATTATCCTTTAACTGTTCGAATGCTAAAATATGCAGATTTATGTTGTGTTGAACATCGAAATAATATGAATTTAATGTATAAAATAAATTGTTACGCAATTAATGATGGTTTTAAAATTATTAGTCTTTCCTAATATCCGTGTGGGAATATTTTTTATTATTCAGCTATCCACCTCTTTAGTGTTATTATTTGATTTTCATTATATGTTAATTTATGTTAAGTGTGGAATGAACCATTTAATTATAAATATACATAGTGTTTTGTTGGCTCTGATCTTTCGGATACTATTCTTAAGACTATGGTGCGATATGATTAAATGTCAAGAACAAATTGCGAATATTATTGAACCCAATTTTTACAAAGTTTAAAATGAAATGAATATCAGTCCTCGTAAGACTACTTTGTTTGTGGGATATAAAAATTAAAATCTGTTGCGCATTCCAACAAGAGAATACAACATTTCTGATATAAATAACTTAAATTCTTGAATCTAAATGAACTTGCATATTACATCAGCTTTTGTCAACCGTTTTGTATTCTCATTTCATTTATATTAGGTACGTTCTTTAAAAATTCCCGATGAAAAGTTCTATATGGGTTTCAATAATTTACATAAAAAAATACAACTCTATTTATATAGAGTTTTTCTAGAGAAGTTGTATTTTTTTATATGTAAATCATTGAAGCCCATATAGAACTTTTCATCAGGAATTTTCAAAGAACGTACCTATTAAAAGAATTTAATTCACAATAGAGAGATATTTAAAAATTTAAGAAATTTTTCAATTCCAGAATTTTTCATTTTTTTTATGGTGATAAAAATCGGAAATTCCCGATTTTCTCATCCATACAAGGTATAAATTGTCCTTAAATTTATTTCGAGATTTTTGTAAAATTGTAAATTCATTCATAAAATGTTCCAATTTTGGTGGCAACGACAGCAAGTCGTTTATAAGGAGACTTTACGTAGCAACAAATAAACATGCGACATATAACGTTGAAGTAATTATCCAGATGTGGTATTATCATAACTCAATTTTCTTGCACGCAAGTATCTACGCATTTCCAAGAAGTAGTTCATTGGCTAGGTTGGCAATCTTTAAATAATATTAGTAATTTGCAATTAACGTCATTTCGGTTTTCATAAATATTTGATTAAAAATAAATAAAATATATCATAAGAAAGTAAATAAAAATATTTACATCTTGCTAGGAAATTATTCAATGGCGTTGGCGTAATAGTAAAAATATTCCAATAAAGATTGCGATGTGTTTAGCAGGTGTGAGAAGACTATAAAATGTATTACTGATGACTCCTATACGAAGGCCCTTTAGATTCCCCCATATTAAACGTTATAATTGGTCTTTTATATACAGGTTAACCTCCTATAACACGATAATCTTAGAACATGGTTTCGATATAACACATACATTAGGTATAAAATATGGACATCAAAATAAAAGATAACATAGTATACGCTATATAGCTATAGTTTCACTTTAAATTTGTTATTATATGTTTTTCTACGTATATCTACTTCAGCCTAAAGGGTTTGGTGCACTCAAAAACTTCTATTTGTATTTTTAACGAAATATTGTGTTGAACTCTATAATAATATTGCTGAAGTATTAGCAGAAATTTATATCGAAATTATACTAGGAAAGTTAATTTCAACCATAACTTTTTAAAGCAGAAATGATGAAAGAGCTTGGAAGTCATCTTACTGCACTAAACATCTCCGACTCTTAAATCCAAAATACTTACTGTACACATCCTCCTTTAAGATTATTTGTGATCTGTTCCCAATTTCCATGAAATGAAAGTACTGAGCGCTGTACATAGATCCTATCGTTGTACAGATCATACAATTTTGATTTCATTTTAATATTCCGATCTTCAGATATTTTGTCTACGGAAAGATATGTGTTATTATTATATATCAGGCTTGAATATTTATAAATAATTTATAAAGTATTTGAATACTCGTACAATATACGTTCAATTTACCACCTATATATTTTGAGTTGGGTGAAATATTGCAAATTGAAAGAACGTCCCATTCAAAACCTGTATACAAACTATTTGATAATCAAATTTATCAATTTCACATACAATTTGCTGTGGGATCATGTGACATTGAACTTGTATAAATTGATTACAAACAATTTCATTAGGCGTGAATATAGATGTGAAATGGATATTATTTTTCGTGTACACGTACTTTATACATACGCACATTGATATTCCATTATTTACATTTTTTATTAAATAAATTCTTTTGTAGACGTGCTAAAAATATAATTTATAGAATTTATCCATTTATAATATCATATTTTTTTCTTCACTATAATGTAGTAAATGGTAAATAGTAAATATATGACTTGAAATATGTATTATTGTTCTTTATTCTGGTCATACCGAGCAATTTATACGTCACGGAGAATCTGGATATCTTAAGTTCGAAACTGGTTATTTCAATTAAATATTTAATCTATAATAATAATGCAGTTATTTATTACTCCAATTATTTAAATGTTTATATGCAATTAATGACCACACCTCATATGATGAAATTATTCATATTGAATGTGAGATTGTAAGGAAAATGGGTGAAAATGATATTAAAATAATTCTATAAAATAACAACTCAATATTTAAAATTTAATACCTAAGTTTGGGTTTGGATGGGTATGTAACCTAGGTTTGGGTTTGGGTTTGACGTCCCATACAAATTGTTGTTGTTTCAAAGCCACCTAATTTATTAGATCCAAATTCATTCTCAGATCTGTAAAATATATTTTTCCAAACTTCATACTTTTCATTTTCATCTAATAACATTTAATTTATGTTGGACAACACCATTGCTGTTATTGTCCAAAATCTAATTGTCCAACAAATATTGAAGTGGAAACGACAAAATCGCAAGTATTTGGGCATATTTCAGTGGCGTGCGGTTAGTATCTCGATAAGGTGTGCAGAATTTTATGGCCCCTTGACAAAATGTTGCAGGAATAAAATGTAAAAACGCATAAAGTAGCATTGACAGTTAGGTAAACATAGTGACATTTCATTCGGATTTTTCCATAATGTTCTTCGGATCCAAAAAAATTTAATAATGCAGGAAGTTTGTAAATTAGTTAACGAAAAATATCAAAATATCAAAACTAAACGTTTTTGACTCTCTAAAAGCTCGGCAACAACTTAGAAGCTCCCAGAAAGCTTTATTTTCCGAACCTTATTTTTTACGTCCTAAAATCTATTTTCTATCCAGATAATGATCCTTTTACGAAATTTCAAATTTCACCCAAAGAAAAAGTTCAAATATCTCAAAAACTCATAGAAATTATTTAAGCTTAAAATTAAAATGTCGTTTTTATAATTTGGATTCGAATTTTAATGCGAGTCATTAAATTGAAATGCAATGTGGAATTTGCGCAGAGAGCTTATCCAAACTATTAAAAGCTTAACGAAAGGTCAAAGTTTCGAACTTAATTTTTACGTTGTAAAATCTATTTTTTATCCAGATAATGGCCCTTTAACAAAATTTCAACTTATTCGACAATAAAGCTTTAAAAATATTGAAAGCTCATTGAAAGCTTAAAATTTTAGGCTGATTTTATGTACTGTGGAATCTAATTTTAATTTGATTCATTTAATTTGTAATAAAATATGGCATTTTCGTCAAAAGCTCTCTCAAACCATTGTAGGCTCAAAGAAGGTTTAAAGTTTCGATTTTAATTTTTTACGTCTTAAAATCTATTTTGTATCTGAATAACGGTCCTTTCACGAAGTTATAAATTTTTCCAAAAAACGATTCAAAAATCTCGAAAGCTCATTGGAAGCTTTAAATTAAAGTGTCATTTTATTCAATTTAAAATCCTATTTTTATCCTATTTATTAAATTTATAATATATGGAAGTCTCGTAGGAAGCTTATACGAATTATTAAAAGCTCAGCGAAAGCTTAATTTTTTACGTTTGAAAATCCTTTAACGAAATTTCCTCAAAAAAGTTATTGACAAATCTCGAAAGCTCATAGTATATTTAAATCCGAAATAAAATACTTTCGTAGAGATTTTAATTATCCGCGGTGGTTTTTAACGGAAGTTTCCGATCGTATTTAAATTTATTTATTGTGAGATAAAATAGATTTGATAATGACTAGAATAATATTTTAATGAAAAGCTTTGAATAAGCTCTTTCCAGACAATTTTATATTTCAATGACGTTGAATTATTGGAATGAAAAAAAAGATTTTAAAACGTATAATTTTTAAACCGAAATATTAAGCTTTCTTAGCGCTTTTGATTTCATCAAAGAGTTTTTGAATGAACATTTCGGATTTCATTTAAATTTAATTATTGGGAGAACAATTAGATTTCATGCTGACTAAAATAATATTTTAATTAAAAGCTTTCGCCGAACGTTTGAAACTTTCTTAAAGTTTTTTCAGAAAATCTGCAATTTCACTGATTTCACTTCCCCCTCATAATTCAATCTAAAGTTGAAAAAAGTTAGTAAAATGATTCAAAATTATTATAAAATAATTTGAGTTAGCAATTTGCAGCTGTCCAAAGGGGGGTATTTAACGTACCCCAAATTATAAATTTTTTAATATATTGACTTTTGAGCAATTAATTGATATTAATTAATCTCATACTGACTATATTTTTGGAAGGAATTATTGGAACGATTCGTATGGCTTAATTGACACTTTCAAAAGTGTATGAAGCCATGTAGGTCTTATTCAGGCCCAGCCCTTTCATATCAATTGCATACAAATTTTGTGTATCATATACTTGCCTTTACCTCGCACCCTCCTTTTACTCAAAATAATAAAAACCGGTTACGAGAGAATACGAGAGAGAATTGTTCAGTAGCGAAGTTATAGATGTTTAACATGAATAAGTTTTTCAAGTAACTGTAATGCAAAATTCTACTGCCTTAAGTAGGCACATACGTCACAATAAGCAGGATATGATACTTTTTTGGTTTGTTAGGCCGTCTCCATATATAATACCTCCATTGTCTTATTGCACTTTTTCCCACATGGCTTCAGGCACTTTTCAAAGTGCAATAAGACCTATATGGCTTTATTCACTTTTATCGGATTTTTTAATTTACTTTCGAAAGTGCAATAAACCATACATTGTAAAATACGATAGCAACACGTTTTTGTCTACATTATTGTGGTTCAATAACATAAAAAGTGCACGAATCGCACGACTTCACGACAGATTATTTGGTTATAACATCTAATATGCTTTAATCAGGTTAGAATTTTGGAATCAAAAAACCACACGGACTTAAAAATATGTTCATCAATTTCATAAAATGAATAAAAACAAATCGAAATTTGATATACACCTTTGATGGATCGAAGAATATGTCGAAATGTCATTCTTATTATAACCTGGACCTAGGGTTGGGTTTGTGTAATATAAAACAGACCTACAACAGAAAAAATTATTTCTGATTCATTATTGGTATTATGATTATTATTATTCATAATTATCTTTGTAAAGTTACATTTGATTGATATCCGTCATATTTGATGGGTTAAATACTAGTTATTAACGATATATTACAATGCAAATATAGAAAATTTATCTAATTATTCTTAGCAAAATATACTTAAATTGAATATTTTCCATACAAAATAAAAATTGAATCTTAGTTATTTACAAATAAATTAAACATTTTTTGTATAGTGAGATATACTTATAAGGAAGATTATATTAAACTTGTTTTCTTTATTATTTGTAATTTTGAAATAAATTAAAATAATTAATGTAAAAAAAGGTGAAAATAAAGAAGAAAAATGTTATTTTTGAATTCATTTATAAATGTTTACAATAAAAATCAAACAAGTTTACATAATAAACGTTTCCTTTAAATATCAATAATATGACTTGCGTCTTAATTTAAAAGCAACTCTAAAATGAATTTCAATTTGAACAACTATTATTTATTTCTTCAAAACTATTGTATTAATTGCAATATTTTATTAAGGGTTAATATATGATGGTTAATATCTATGTGAATTCGGAATTTTTTTTAGATTTTTAAAATCACCGGTTTAGAAGATGTGCAATTTTTATTAAAGAATAGAATTTTTTTATTTAAAATAAACCACTTCAATCCTGCTTCTAAAATGTCAGTCTATTCCAACTTATGTATATACAAGTTCAACAAATTGAAGGCGGAAAAAATCATTTTTCTTCAAAGTTCTCGATAGACAAGAAATGCTCTAATTTGTCAGCCATTGTGAGAGCCCAGAACACACGGCAGATAATTAATGAACATTGAACATTGTGAACACGAAAGGGTTTGATTATATTCCAAACCTACCAATCGATTTTGTGCAAATCTTGTTGAAAAGTTTCACCAAGATTGATATTTTATTTTTCTCGAAAATTGAGTGAAAAGTGTAAAAGAGAGAGATCGTCATATTTGGTGAAGTACAATCAGCTGTTATTGATCGGCTGGTCTAGATTCAAACGTGTAGATCATAGGTCGGCAACCTATGACCCGTGGGCCCACCGAGTGACCCATTTGATTATTTCAAGTGACCCACTTGAGTTCCGAAAAGCAAGTGTAATATATAAACAGACAAAAATTATAATTGACCTGACTCCAATTATATGTATAATACTCTATAGAACAACCTAATAATTTATGTTTTTAATTTTATTGTTATTATTTATTTGATTAATACAAAATTCTGTTGAAACGAGTCTTTTCACTATACATATGTATCTTCACTTTAATAATTTTACCCCGCAGCCAAGAAACGTTGCCGGCCCTAGATGTTTTATGAATATAGTTCTTGGTTTGATTTGATATTTTTTAATCAATATTTTACTTACCACACTGGTGAATAAATTTTTTAGTCCACAGAGAATGAATTGATACGTCAAAGTCTATATTTCTATCAATTGTTTCTCACGTTATTAAAAGGTATCGCGTAAATTTATCGAGTGAAGTAAAATGACTAATGTAAGTAAATATTTTCTTTTTTTTATTATGGTTTTAATTTCAAATTGTTTCAAGTTCCAAATTAAATAATTTTGTTAATACAACTAATTAAGTTCTTTCCGTAATTTCTAGAATTCAAGAGATTTATATTAAAAATACTGCCTCTTGTTGCAAAGTCCTATAGTTTATAATTTTTATAATCTTCAAACAAAGAAAGACTGCATAAGTGATAATTATTTCATTTTAAACTCTGGAATTGATACCTTTGCCACGAATAAAATTCTTTTTTCTTAGAATTTAGGTATTATCATAATTTTTAGAAGTTGGCCCGCTCGTGCTAAATCAAAATGACTCGCGTAAAAAGAGAATGAAATATTTATTTAGAATTCCTCTTAAATCAAATTCGTGTAAAGAAGATCGTGCAAAAACAGAATTAGGAGTATTAATGTCCTTTTCAATAGTTTTTACAATAAAAAAAAAATGTTTCTCGCTTTTTAGGAAAATACAAATAATAATTTATTTTGTGTGCAATAGGGCTATAATCTTACTGTCGATAATAGAGTTTACTGACTTGAATGTCATTTGTAATGAATGAAAAATTTTTCTCGGAAGATTATATGTGATCAATTTTATGAAGATTAAAGCAACCCTCAAATTGTCGAAGGTGTACACATCTCGAGCTATGGTTTCCTAAAAAAAGGTGCCGTTATATAGCGGCCGTAATATAGGACGACGTCACTAAAATGTTCTCTTTACAAAGACATCATGTTGGTGTTCTACTGAAAATTCATTGCGTAAAATAGCGTACCGTCATAGCGGCGAGGAACAATTTTGCAACGTTTTTCTCTCTTAGCAGTGATCATTTTAGAGTAATATATATGGCGGCTATATAAACGCCACCGTTTTTAGGAAACCATAGTTTCACAGGATTAAATTCGGGCGTAAAAGTTCTCCGTTAGCATTAACCGCCATTATTTAAAGTATGTCAGTACTGAAAACAAACAAAATGTAGGATGCAGGATGAAACCGGCAATATTAGAATACATCAGTTCATATACTTTTCTTTTAAATTATTTCATTGGTCTTAACAAAACATACAAAATTCGAATAAACCTGTGGTGACGTCGATGCAAAAATTGATATCGAATAAATGGAATGATTCATACATAATAAATGTACCGTCAAAGTATTATCGTAATATCCATTACTGGCTATGGCTACCTTAGATATTGAACCGGATAGAACAAGTTTACTTACTACATAGTACCCCAAGAATTTGCACACTTTGACCAATCGGTTTATAGCTCAATGGAATAAATTTTTCTAATTCTAAAACTATTGAAAAATTGGTTTCTGAAAGTTTCTTGGGGGCAATTTCCATATTTTTTTGTCGTTGCTATAATTTAAACAATTTTTGTTTTGTGATCAAAAATAATCAGGACTCTTTTAAAGCTTATTTTCATTTTTATTATTAAACTGGTTTTAGTAATCTTTACATTGCTGGTAATACAACTTCAACACAAAAGAAAGCAAGTTTGATCTCTTACGTAAGTCTGTTGTTTAAATCTCTAGTTGTTTTTAAATTTTTTATTTAAATCATATTAGAAGTGTTTGTTTGGAAATCGTTTAAGCAAAGATCTGTTAAGATTTTTTGTTTTTTAGTTATGAGAATAACATTGTTTTTTTATTATCATTAACTAATATTGTTAGAGGTTAGACTAAGCTATTAAATTAAATTTCTTGAAAAAAGTAAACAAACTATATGACTTTGACTTGCTACTTGTATAAAAGTGTAGTATTTTTGATTAACAAGCCATAAATTGTCATGATTGACGGACTTGTTTATAATGAACATTTATATAGTATAAACTATTTTAATTTTAATATATTTTAATTGCAATTAATATTGTTCCCAAACTTATTAATGATACCCGAATTAATCATAGCTGTAAGTGGGGTATAATATAGTATGATGAGTACATGAGTATACTATAGTAACAGTTATTAAAAAAAACTGCACTCCTGCACATAATATTAATAACAGTTGCAAATATAGTTAGCTGTATTTCAAAATTAAATTCAGAGTTTAATGAATGTAAACCCCGGAAGTAAATTGCAAGCGAAAATGTTAGTGCGAATAATAATAGTGAGAAAATAAGTTTCCTTCCTCTATTTCGTCGTGGCCAAGAAATGTTAGAATTAAATGACTCCAAAAACATTGAATTTATTTTATTAATAATTTATAACACTCAAATAAAAAATTAAACTGTCAATCTCTCGTTAGTCAATTACATAGTATAATTTGTTATATTCTATTTATATTTATTATAATATTTCACCAAAACAAGGATATTACTTTCTACTAAATTATTTACCATAAAATAAGAATGCTCTACACTCTCATTTTATTTTCATCTTCCGAGTAAAATATTTTTACTTTGTGGAAAGTAATTCATAAGTATTACTTTGTACCAATAAACTGTACTCGGCACTAGTAATTTTCACCCGGAAAAGTTAATATACTTAACTTTTGAAGAAAGTAATACAAAGTTTTTACTTGCGACAAAGTAAAATCTTTTATTTACTAAATAGGAAAGTATTATATACTTTCGTGAGAATGCAATTA
>JANTOP010023871.1:0-12722 GCA_027564815.1 Symmerus nobilis | reverse complement strand
TAAAAACTTTTTTGAAAACTAATTTGGAAAATAAGAAAAGTGCGTCGCTTCGCCTCGTCCTCCCCTATGTAGAAAGTAACATAACGGAACAATACAGTGAAATTCAGTAATGTAACACTACTTATTTCATTTTGTTCATTTGTTTATTTTAATTTTAAAGAATATTTCTAATTAAGAATATAATTGTATTTAAAAATAAAGACTTGCAAACCTAGAGCTGCATGTCAACTAAAATGTCTTTGCGTGTCACCTTTGACACGCGTGTCATAGGTTCGCCATCACTGGTCTAAGCTCTATACAGCCATTTCTATACAGCAATTTGAGCCGTGAAAGGAAGAAAAGAAATAGCAATTTTACCGACGGGTTCCATTTTGACAGAAGTTTCAGGATTTGTTAGGCATGAGAAAATAGTCGATAGTTACGATTCATATCAGCTGTTTATTTATATGATTAATTATTAATCTTTTAACAATCTGTACGGTTTATTATTTTCGGAACCATCCAATGAACTGGAACAATATGCCGGTATGGGCTTTTAGTCTCTCCTTGGAACAGAAATTATATGAAAAACAAACAATGAAAAGAATGAACAAATTGAAAATATATATTGTCATCAAATCTTATCTAATAGTTTGTTTCAACTTTACAATAATATGCCGATAATATAGGTGTCTATAAGAATCAAAAATATGTCTACAAAGAAAAATATGAACACAATGTAGAGTTGAGTTACACAATTTAGAGTTAGCTTTTGGTTATCCAAAATATGTATGACCCTAAAATTGACTCTAATATAAGTAACGCGCCTCGATAACTTTTTTAGTCTTTGGTTTATAGTGTATGGTGTCAGTTTGGCTAACATAGGGTGGATTTATTTATTAATTCCATCGTACAGAGTAGAACTGTCAATTTTGGTGTTCGTTTATTTAACGAGTATAGAGAGAACATTGAATTGAATTTTTTTAGAACATTGTGGACAACAAAACATCTGTACCTATATTCAAATATTTACATTTGTACAATTTAATAATTCAAAAGAATACAAAAAAATAAAACGAGTAAAAAAAGCACAAGACTTTAATCTTAGAATAAGGGTGTCAAATATATAGTTTTCATGTTTAAGTAATTTATAATAATTACTTTATTAAATTTTTTCATTTTAAAAGAAGATCAAGAAATTCATTTAACATTGTTTTATACATTTTAGCACGAAAGCGCACAAAACACAAATCATTCCTCAAAAAAATGGACATGCTTCAGTAACTTTAAATATTTGGGCCGCATTGATACCTGCTTTGGGCCGCATTGCCGATTGACATAATATAAGCATTGTGACAGAATTTAATCGCCCTTTTAAACTTTTCGGTGTCTGCCAAAAGTGTTGAAGATTTAAAATTAGCCCGCACAAAAAATCAAGAATTCTTAGTTATAACGTATACTTAGTGCCGGGATACCAGGTTATAGGGTATTGCTATAAAACTAACTAACATATAGAGTAAACGTTCTTTTGATTCTTATAGACACAGAGATTATGAAATATTTACAATATTATTTAATCCCTTAAGGAATTACGGCAAACGATTTATCCGAAAAACCAAAATAGTACCGCCACCGTTTTTAATACGGTGTGATAATAGATTATCCTTTTTTATAGTATTATACATCATAGAAAACTACTATGGAATAAGTAAAAATCCATAATTTATCCGATCTACGATTTTGGATTATATTTTTAATATAATGCAGCTAATAACTTTTCTAAAAAGTAAAATATCAAGGCATAGGCATAGACTCGATAGTCAAGTAACAATTAGAGTCTTCTAAACTTCAGTATATGTAGTATATACTCTACTATAATAATTATAGTTATAATTACACTCAATACTGTTTTTACACGGTCTTTTTTTACACGGTTTTACTCTTACACGGTTCAAAAAATTTCCCCAATTACTTTTTTACACGAATTTTTTTGGTTTTGCACGGTTTTTCTTATTTCAATTTTAGAAATTTTAGTTCCTACATACATACAATAATAAGTAATGCAATAATAAATGGATTTATTAATTCTAAAGTAATAAAAATTGTTAATTGTGAATGGTTAACATTTTTCGATGTTTTATACTGATAGATTTGTATGTAGCACTGAAATTTCAAACAAGGAAGTCATTGATAAATAAAATACATGTGACTTATTTTTATTCACATTTAGTTGTTGCGCTGGAAAGTTCTGACCTTTTTTCAATTATTTAAACTACGCTACGGTATAAGAACAACATTTGCAGTTCATTTTATTTTCGTATTGATACGAAATTAATAAGAATCAAAAACTTATGTGTTTGTTGTCAGACGAATAAAAAACAAACGTATGTAAATTATTTTTGACGCATTTTTCTTTTTATATACAATATTTGAATAAAAATAAAAAAATTTGAATTATTTTAGGAATTTCCTCGATTTTTTAAAAACTTGGGAACGTATCCCAGGTTTCTGTATGGATTTCATGTCTTTTTTTACACGTTTTTTTATACACGGTTTTCTCCGGAACGTATCTACCGTGTAAAAACAGTATTGAGTGTATACAAATAAAAGGTCATCGGAAGAAGCATCTTATGAGTACATGTAATGACCCTTTAAATATAGTTTTACGCTTTATACATATAATGCATACAATCTCATTAAATCGAATAATCTCTCATAAATCATTCCATTCTTGGGACATTTAACATAAAAGTACGTATATGTAGGTACTGTTCAGTTACATTCATAAGTAATATATTCTATAAATATACCATCGTTGCATGTATTTTAATACAATATCATTAGATAGATATTAGAATGAATGAATTAATATCATTATCTGATATCATATTTTGACATAAGTGGCAATAACTCGGATTTATAATAATGATGAACAATAAGTATACACGTGTTTGTTATTTAACATTACTAAGGGAATCCAGGAGAGAGCGAAATAACTGATGATAGTTTTGTAAAACAAGGATTACCTAAAAATATTCCTTACAACTATAATACTTTATATACTAAACGTTATGCTTACAATATCGAGATTATGATTTTGTCTCCCAACGGAAAACATCATTATAATAGGTTTAATACAGAAATTCCAAACTCTTTTCTCATACAAATTTTAATCATATTTATAGTGACTCAGATTCATCAGATTTCATTCTTAAGCCTTAATAATTTATTATTACGACACGTGACCAAAGATGTTAAACTGGAAAAACTGTTGTCGCTTAATGATTTTTTTTTTCATGTTGGAGGTTTTCTCTATAACATATTTTATAATTCAGATTTTCATTATCTATAATCACATTACTAATCATATCACACAGTTTAAGCTAAATACATAAATATGTTCAATGTAAAAATATGAATCGTATATTATTCCAAGTAAAAATTCTCATTTATAGTCACATAATAGTTTCAAAGAGACACACATGTTTGCATAAAATTATAAAAATATAAATTATTACTTCTTACATTTATATCATAAATATTTTTTGTAGAATACTTTTTATAATTTGTACCAAAAGTAGATATACTATGCTGTTCTGTTGGAATATGCTGGCCAGTTAAAAAAATTGGTTTATAGAAGAAATATATTCCATTTTTTAATAATATTCTAATCTTTTTTAGTAGTTTTCAGACTCCAGTTGAGTTTATCCAGAGTCCAGTTCAGTTTATCGGCTTTTAACTTTTAACTGGGCAGCCTATATCTTATATTTTAAGTTATTTGCGCAGAAAATATGTGCATGGATTTTTTTCTGACGCATTATAAGCAAGATACCCATCATAGATAACTTTTATCGCCTTTTATGACATCTGGAATATCATGTTATGCCATCAATTTGCGCGCGATATTTGTTGCTTTTGCTATTATGGATTTACTTATTTATTTTTATTATTTTTTTTTAAACCGTAATATACATTATTTTATTTAACAATTATTTTATTTTATTTTATTTTATAGAAACAAATGATGAAAAGGCTTTGGAATTTATTTATGCTGAAAAATATTACATAAAATATTAATATGATTTTCAATATTTATTGAATTTCATTTAATGATTTAAAACATTTGATTGAATTTTTATTTCTTCCATAAATAAAGAATTCCAAATAATATTGGTTTAATAAATATTAAAATAATTAATAATTATTAGTTATGATATATTTATGAGTTGATGCATTTAATGCTGATAAAATACAATTAATAATAATTTATTGAGAAATGTCTTTTGAATAATTTAAAGACTACAATATTTTAGCTTGCGTGATATATCGACAATATTTTCATTTCATTGTGATATATTTATACAATGTAGATATGAACCAAAGTAAAATCGGACCGTATATGGGGGAGTAAATTGGGCGAAGTTGAACATTGTTCATGAATCTTATGTTTCCAAATTTTTGGAAATTGTCACATAAAAATATATTAGTTTACATGAAACCATGAAAGATTTGCATTTTTCTTTTTCTTTAAACATGAAATTTTACAATTTACTTAAATTTCCTGGTTTCCTTAAACTTTCTCGAGTTTATGAACTGTCCTAAATTCTACGAAACTAACATGATATTTTTTTAAATTCATAGTCTTTTCCAATTAAATACATTTGTGTAAGTGAAGGTAAGGTATTTTCCCCCCGAATTTATTAATCAATTAAATTAAACTATCGAATCGAGTTTTTAATCGAATCGAATTTTGAACGTAACCACGGAAACCATAAGTGATGCGAAATTGTCGTCCCCTCCGTAAAGTGTTCCAGTTATTTTTATTGACTTTTCCCCGACTGTCTGAGAAATTTTCTTATAAATCTATAACTTATCTCTATCTATCTATAACTTATAACTATAACTAACTAACTAACTATAACTATAAAGTATCTATAAATTACAGATAATTGTTAAATTTATTTATGACCGAAGGAGGTAGTTCTTTGCAATATTCAATAACTTTTTTAACATTGTGTATACGAAAACAGAGTACAAAGTGTCCCACCTGTAAGCGTAGAATGTGCTCTATATGGAAAGTGAAAATATATTGTGTTAGAAAAATAGTTCCAAAATCATGAATTGCGAATATCGACAACACTTATTGTATAATATTTCTAAATGCATATTTTTAGAATTATTAAAATAAACTCGCATTTGACTTATCCTAAAATTTCAGTATAGGTACTGTAAAAGCGGTTTAGCACATTTGACTCCTATCAAATTATATGATCCCAAATATGATATTTCCTTTTTATTTTGATAATTACAAACGATTCTTAAGAGAGTATTTATTCAAGAGAACTCAGGAAATGAGGCTTTATTATTCCCTTTTTTATTTTTTATACTTTGCACCCTTTTCAATATATAGACTTTACCATACATATATACGACTTTTCTAGACTTTTCTCTTTGTTATTGAAGATTAAAGAAATTAATGAGTCGCTAATTTAATCACTTTGCTGATATCCTCTGAAAATTGTCAAATTGGATCCTAAATTTTATCTTCTTTTTAACGTCCATTAGCAAATTCAAATGCTAATGTTTGCTGGAAAATGAAAAAAAATATTTTTGAAAATTGACGTTTCAAACTTTCTCCCGTAAACAATTATGGATTGAATGAACATTGACTTTCTATTATTAATTCGATCATTACCAATTTCGAATTTTTGCATCATTCAAATATCTTGGGTGTCAAAGATAATTTCTGGGTTTTCGAATACATATTGTAAGATTAGTGTTAATTGCTCATTTTCAACTAACGTTTGAACAGTTTTGTAAATTGAAACTAAAAGAGGTAAATTCGGATAAAAGGATAATCTAACTCTCTCAATATTTTCGGTTATTATTCGGAATAAATTAACGTACCCACCAACCTCAACTACAGGGTTTTTTATCCTTTTCTTCATACACGTATGTTATGTATCTTATAATCGATTCATTTGTTATATATAAATATATCGTTGAATGAACTACTGAACAAAAACTTAGGGCCAACCAAAATGTCTGCTAATTAAAAATTTAAAATTTAACCTTTAACCGGATATTTCATAAATTCCAGGATTCGTTATAAGTCATGGCAATATAATTTTTCTTACCTTTATTAAGATAATGACTGAAATAACATACGACGAAATCAAATTGAATTGCCTAACTGAATAATTATCATGTGACCATTTTTAAGCTAAATAAGTAACGTTCTACCCAACGGAATTTCCTGATCCGGCGTATTAAGATTAATATCTTTTTAATTTCAGATAGTCTTAGGGATACCTGTGTAAAAATATGAGAGGCCCCACAAACAACAGGTCTACTATAAATTTAATAAAATAAATATATTCCAGCCAATTGCTATTTTATAAAAGATACAAATCAACATAAAAATTTATGCTTTATATCAGTTACGAGAAGGAACACTTTTGTCTGTAAAAAGATTATATTTTTATGGAAATATTTTTTAATAATTTTCAATATTTATTATTAATATTATGTTCTTCTTTTCCTTTTATTTTTTCTTATTTATTATATTTATATATCAGATATGACAACTTTGATACGCGTTATAATGTAATTGAAGACAAAAATCAGAGAGTTATTTTTAATAATTTATATTATACCAGCACACTGAAAGTGATATTAATTATTTAATAAAATAAACATTTTTGTAATTTAAAGAAATAATGAAATAAATGTGTGTCCTCTTTCAGTTTAATGAAGATAAATAATTGGTATATGGGGAGCATGATATGGTTATAACTTATGGATAAATCGACCACCACAATTTATATTTTTCAATAACAATGTTACATTTTTATAAATATGCTATGTGTTGGAGCTTAGTTCACTTCACCATTGAGTGAACTCGTATTCATTTCTTATTAAATTCAGTTATTTTGATTATATAGGTTAACCATATTTTTCCAAATAGTCGTGGGATCATTTTTAAATAATTTTATTATTTACATCAATAATATTATTGTATCATTTTTGAATCAAATTTATAAATTTAATTAAAATTGCGGTTGGCAACATAGCGCGATGATAGTATAATGATTATTATCCTTAATAAGCAAGTTAGTCGAGTAATGGTGAGCCTATAATAAGGAATGCATATAAACGAACAATTTTATTATCAGTTATTATTATTTTATAAAAATATTTTATATTTTTATGAAAATTGATGGCGCCTTTTAGTAATAAATAACATTTTATTTATGTATTATTTCTTTCCATCTTCCTTGTTTTTAATTTGTTCAGATTTTTTAAAAATATCACGTTTAAAATAATAAAACCTAACAAATTTGAAAGAATTGTATTTATGATTTATATTTCTTATCATAGTGGACATCATAGGTATAGAACTTATTATAGAAATAGATTAGATTTGTTTAAATTTGTTGGTTTTTCGCTAAATAAAATTTTAGTAAAATTCTCGAAATCCTAATATAAATTATTTATAGAGATACCTCCTATTGTTTAATGGGAAATATTATGTTTTAAATATTAATTTATCAATAAAGAATCAATTTAATAACCATAAATCTTAATTTTTAAGACTAATTTCCTGATTTAATTTGACCCCTGGTATTTTTTTATTTAATTTACGTCATTATTTTAAAAAATTCATTTTGAAATCAGCTTGAGAGAATTTCATTTCCCAACAGATGTATTTATTCATTTCAAATTTTTTATTAAAATGTGGGACGACATTGCCTAAAATATTAAATTTGACCAAATTAACTATAGTAATGTCTTCATTGGTGAACCTACAATACAATACTTTATTTTCCCTACCGTGCAGAAACATTCCCTTGCGACATTTTCCATCAGCACGATGCGTTATCATTTTTCATAATTTTTTTTCATTCTTACCCCATACAATTTTTTTTGCGTAACGTTTCTTCACATTATGGCAAAACGCATCAGACATGTTTCACAGATTCTTTCGATTATTCTTATCGAATCTCTGTATTTTGAGGGTCGTATCCGATAATGGGTAGGAAAGCAGTAGGAAAGCATAAATGTTTGCCTATACTTTTAAGTTTGCCCGTGTCGGTCTTATAACTGTTAAATGAATCTTATAATCAAAAATGTATTGAAAATATTGACTAATTGGCCAAAAATCGGATGGATTTTTAATTGAAATGGCTGCTATTTTCCTAATTCTTTCATTATAAAATAAAATTAATCTCGATAGTTTTACGGGGAAACACCCCTAGATGTTTTAATTGACGTTTTAATTACTGCGAAAACTAGTGCATTTCTCTGTTAATAAATATATTTTAGGAAAACTTCAATTTTGCAAAATTTAAATCAAAATTATTTAATACGGTATTCGTGAAAAGATTTTAAATTTTCTATAGTTACAAATAATGTTCTAAAAGAAATATTACAGTTGCTATATGAATCACAGATATTTCTTAATGCAATGTAAAAGTCACAGGTTACATTGCAAAGTGAAATCATAGGTTGTTACAGTGGTTAAAAATCAGCATCTTTTTGCCTTGCTTATTCCCTATCACATCGATTCATTATAACTGATAACAGAAATATCCTTCTCCAAACTAAAGGAAACTAAAGAAAATGTTTTCTCGGGACAATTTTTCTTTGAGTATTATCTTCCTAATATTGATTTTTAGATGTTTATTATACACGTTTTTCACATATAAGACTAAAAGCTAGAATAGTCTGTCCATAATGGAGATGAACATGCAGGAGATGCAGTTTTTTGCGTGTGTCTCCAAAGTTCAACGTATCTATACAATGATAATAATTGAATAAATATTAGTTAAATCAAAGTATTTCCTTCTTTAACAAAGTAATTAGTAATTTATTCAGTTTGTATTTAAATTCGTTAAAATTAATTATATATACCTACAATATTATAAATCTACTTATTCTGATCACCACTCCAACTATTTATTATTTTTTTATTATTATCATTTACTATTATTTCCTGAACTAAGTATAATTATGTTTACATAAATTTGTAATTTAAAATAAAATTCAAATTATAAAGTTATTGTACTACGAGTCTAATAAAGTATGTATAATAAATAATAAGGTGAGTACGGTATTCGTTCATTGATTATCATTCCACTTTGACAAGTAATTGATCAGGACAATTTGAGGCACGTGACGACGTTTAGGCGTAACAAATTACTTCAATCACGCGGCCATATCGATCGACCACAAAAACCACCCTAGACAAAATTTATGTACACAGATATTTCCCTATTTAAAAATAAATTAGTTCATAGTATATGGGCTATATTAAACTAAATAGGTATACGTAATTAAAATTCAATCCACTTACATAACCAAAAACGAAATATTTTTTTTAGATTTAGAACCAACTGATTCTAATATTTATTTAATTAGTTTTTTCTACTACTTTTATAGTCAGGTGAGTTATTTATCACACTAAATACGGCCCTGTGCATATTGTCATAATAACAACAATTTCTGTTGAAACTTCATTTCCTATTAACAATTACCATATTAATTTGGATTTCAATAAAACTTAATGCAAATAACACGCAAGAAGAGATGGATGAATAACTTAAATAAATGAATTAATTGAACGAGGGGTTACTATCCTTCTATAGAAAGGATCGATTAAAGAAAATTTGATATTAAATCTTGTATAGGTTGAAATGATTTAATGAGGGCTATAAATAAAATATTGTAATCTTGAATCAACATTTTCCGCAATATCTGTAGTGTTTATTCTGTAGAGATAGTAGTTAGCGAAGATCTGAAATATGACTGATTACAGATCTGAAAATAAGAGATCTGAATGATTTTTGCCGATATTAACTTCATATTTACGACAAGACAACAGTAAGTTAAACCGCAAATTTACTAGAGTAAAATACATTTTTTCAATAACTGCCTCTCAAATATATATATTTTATATTTATCTAGAATCATTAAGTTATAATTATTCGGCTTTACCTGTATGTACGTACATATAATGATAATATCAAATTCAAAATAGTTATAATAGAGAAAGAAGTATTTGAAAGTTTCACTTATAAAAAATTTAAATAATAATGAGTTCATCGAAAGTGTATAGTTATTATTTTAGAAATTGTTGTTTTTACAATTACTTGATAATTTTACAAGGATACTCAAATACGAAAACATTCAATTTAAAGGTAAAAACGGCATAGGGCGATAAACAGCATAGATTAAATACAAACAATAATATTGTAATATAAAATTTGAAAACTTTTCAAACTAAATTACATGCTTCTATCAATTTAATTGCTTTTAAGAATGCAATCATTAACGTTATTCTGAATTTGATCAATATTTTCAAACCCTTATACTCGTATACAAGTATAACGTATATCAGAACTTTTAAGGTATTTCTAGATACATATCGCAATTAATTTACTATTATAATACAGCTATAACAATTTCATATTATAAAGGCGAAGGGTATAAGAAATTAGACTCACGTATTAGAAACTAGAACCAACAAGATTGCATATTACATTACATTGAAATAAAAATTGTTAGGAATCTACATAATAATTCTATCTATTTGACCATTTCATAGTTAATTATTTCCAATTATTTTCTCATTTATTTACCAATTATAGTGATAATGCAAACCATAAAACACCTCAATATAGCGAATATACTATAAAGGAAAGATATGCTCATACCTTGAAAATTACCAAACAAAAGTACAATAATTCCAAAGTGACTATCCATTACAAATTGGCTTGAATACCTTCAGGGCAGAAGCTGGCAAAGATAATTTGCGAAGCCTACCATCCCGATTAGTTAAATAATAAAAAATATAACTTTTAATGCAGTTTTATTCTTAAATGCCTTTTCAATTTACACCGGTTGAAGTTTAATTAAAATATGCACTTCTTGAATATTAGTAAATAAATACAGTTGTAAAAAAATAAATTAAAAGCAGATTTATAATTATGCATAATTTTTATTATCATCACTTTATGCTTATTATATATGAAGACCATAGGGGAAAAGACGGAATGTCACAAAATATCGCCATTTGGACGAATTGAGTTAAGATTATTTTCTATATTTTATTATAAATACATCTCCTTCGGAAAAACATGGCAAATTCAGCTAATAGCCGTTTCTAAAAACGAGGTACAAACAAGAAATACGAATTAAACACAAGGAATACTAAACTTTAAAATCGATTTTTCTCCTAATTGATATTTTTGACATTTCATCTTTTTTCCCTGTGGTCTTCATATTTTAATATAAGTATGAATATAATTATAATATAAGTACTAGTTCCATATATAAATAGGCCGTGGGATCTAACGGTTCGAAGTAAAAAAATTTAACGCTTTGACATAATTAGTATTGCATTACAATTAAACATATTACTGTAATCACTACATTCTTACTTCCCATACTTACTTAATTTTATAATAATTATTTTAAAAATCCTCCCATAGGTCAGTATTTTTCTAAATATCTAACGACTCGATATATATATATTCTATACGATTACAAAAATATCGCCATACCATATTTTACACAAATCGTAATAGTTACGTGTAAATGTGTGCTATGACCTACATAAAGTCTTAATTACGAAATTTTATATTTCTCACTTCGCCGAACGCGTTTTTCTCAAAACTATATTTTTCAACCAAGCTGACAGCTTTTGAAAGAAATATAATCGAGATGAGCCGAAATAAATTCATGGAGGTTTTTCTTATATTTTGAATTACCATAAATTATACCATCTTTCTGGTGAAACCGTTATCCCATTACGGTAGAAATTGTGGCATTTCTGGGCGAAAAATCGGAACAAATGATAGTATAACGGTGTAGGATCGGGGCTATACGGTGAATGTTTCAAAACAATCTTTGGGCCGTCATCGTCAAAATGTGCGTCGTCTGATGGAGTACAACGCATTTTCTGCTAATCAATTTCAGTCGCTTTTTCTCTCTTGCAGGCTTAAGGGGAGCAATCCCTTTAGACGACCGAAAATCAGTAATTTTTTAAGAATTTTTTTGAATGTGATAAAATAATCGCATCATTTTAAAATTTCCTTATTGTAGTTTTATTACAACTTTCAAGTGTTGAAAAAAATGTTATTTTATTGTTTACAAAACAAAATGGCGGTGCTGTGGGGTATTCCTTTATGCATGTTTTTGTGACATCGAAAAGTGCTGCATCTGTCATAATTTCTTTATTGATCCGAAACATAACAAAAAAATATTTTTCGATTATAGACAAGTGCAGCGGAAGAATAATCCCGTAAAATTATAAAAAAGTACAAAATTTAAATATTTTCAAAATTTTAAAATGTTCGGATTTGCGAATATTTTCTTAACAATTTTATCTATTGTAAAAGAAGTAGTTTATTTACGCGATAAATTTGAGGTAAATCCTTCCGATAATATTATAGACAGAAACCTCCCAAAATTTCACCCACATCCATCAATAAGTTTTTGAGCTACAGCTGCAGCAGTTTTTGAAAGCACAGTCTCGAGTTAATCGCGTTCAAGATTCAATAGTTAGTTCACGGTTTACGGTGGTGGTGCTTTTGATTGTGCGGTAACTCTGTAAATATTTAATATCCTTTTAATACCACTACTCAACAAGATTTTCCACCACGCATAGTGATAACATTTTCTATAGTAGAATTTTCCGTAGAATCCGAATATCCTAATGGTTTTTCTCGATTGGCTCCAAA
>JANTOP010023860.1:0-12722 GCA_027564815.1 Symmerus nobilis | reverse complement strand
AAATGAATACTCGTTACTTTCGGATCCTAAAAGTAACGAGTATAATGTGCCTAGTACTCGAATCTTTTGCATCTCTAGTAGATAACCGGTTCCACCGAATCTGATTGATATAGTATCCCAATTCTAGGCATCTATCTATGATTTAAAGAACTCTATCCAGCACGCCACAGCCCCTGTTCCTGAAATAAATTTTATATAAATACTCGAAGATATGACAATCATCTGGTTTGTTTGTGAACGCAAAATTTCTATTTAACAAAATTTCCATACATTTTATTACGAGTCTTTTATGACATAATCTTGTACAGTGGAGGACAAAAAAAAAAGGAATCACTTCTACTTATCGAAAATTTATTGTAAAATTTCGTGAAAGGGCCGATATCTGATTTTAAAAGGTAAAAAATTGAGTTCGAAACTTAAAGCTTTCACATTTCACATTTTATCTAAATTTAATGAATCGAATAAAAATTCGTTACAAAATTGTGAATTTCAATGAGCTTTTGAGATTTTAAAAGCTTTATTTTCGAAAAAGTTGATATTTCGTTATTTGGCCGTTATCTGGATAGAAAATCGATTTTTAAACGAAAAAAATTAGGTTAGAAACTAAGCTTTCGTAGTGCTTTTAATCGTCTGGATGAGCTTTCCGCGAAAATTCTATATTTCATATAAATTTAATTAATAGGATAAAAATTCAGTTCCCGATTATATAAAGAGACATTTCAATTTTTAGCTTTCAGTGAGCTTTAGAGATTTTAAAGCTTTTTGGTTTGGAAAATTTTAAAATTTGTTAAAGGATCGTTATCTGGGTAGAAAATGTATTTTACGACGTAAAAAAAACGGTTTGGAAAATGAAGCTTTCTGGGAGCTTTAAAGTTTTTACAAAGCTTTATTCAAATTTTTCGATGCAAGTCAAACGTATTTTTGATATTTCTTAGATAAATGTCAATTTTTCCGAAATATTTCATTTTTGTATTTTTACCTAACTGTCAAAGCAACTTTCTGCGTTTTCACATTTTTCTCCGGCCGAAGAAAGTATTCGGCAAGCACTCTAGTAATGTTAATAACATCGAAGCCTCACAACCTAATCTCTTGTTAAATGGCGCTGTGCAGTCAATATCTCAATGAGGTGTGCAGAATTGTATGATTTTATGGTCAGTAGTTTGTGATATTTCATCAATTATGGATTTCGGAAAATGTCCAGAAATATAATTTTAAATTCGTAATTTTAAGCTTTCCTTGAGCTTTGGAAAGCTTTTGGAGGAAAATTTTAGATTAGATAATACATTTTAATTATTCCGATGAAAAAACGGATATCAAAATAAAAAGAAAATTTTAATTTCAAGCTTTCGATGAGCTTATTGGAACTTTAATAGAGTTTTCTTTGAGAAAATTATTTGGATGCAACAGTAAATTATCAAATTATTTTCCAAATTTTTGTAGGAAAATAAATATAAAAAAAAGTTTTAATTAAATGATTGCGGTAAGCTTTCGAGATTTTCATAGATATTGTTGATAGATAAAATTGATGATTAAATAAACAATGGAAGGCATTGATAGGTAGATGACTCCAAGTCAAACTATTCGAATCAATATCGAAATTTCCTAATTTAATAATTTCTGGGAAATTATATTCATTTTCCTGAAGAGTATCCGTTTTTTTTTCTGTTGTTTTTATATATCGACAGTCCTAAAACCAGGTGTTATTCAGTCGTCGAGGAAGACTCTGGCCCAGAACAGACTAAGATGGCGGAGATTTGTTGATGCCTTATGTTCCCGCGAGGAATAAAAGACGAGATGATGATGATGAAAACCAGGTGTTCATCATTGTACCCTTATGTTCAATTTATCATTAAATTTTCTAATTATACTGAATAGATCCCAGAAATTAGATATCAGATCGGATTTGTCAAGATTTTTTTGTTGGTCTCCCGGAAGAAAAATGGCTACAATGCAAATGAGGAAATGACCGAAATGAAGGGATAGAAATAAAAATATTACTAATTTGTAGAAAATTGATTAGAAAAAATTCGAAAAAAAATTATTTTTTAATATTTTGAATTTAATTTGATAAAAAGATTAATTATTCTATCGAACAAAATGAAAATCTTAAATGGTTGTCTCAAATTTTCTATTCTAAATGAGACGTCAAAAATTTGATTTCCTATAATTCCAATCGATTTTCTGGGGTCGATTTTTGAAATATTTTAATTTTGCTCTAATCAATCGCAAAATTAACGAACGACGATATGTCGCTTGACAGGGTTAAAACTAACCTCCTTAAGGGGGTGGTTCCAGCTTGAAAATAAGAAATGAAGTGGTTAAAATATACAAATATAAAAAAATACAGAGCAGCGATGCGCAAGCAGGGTAAATGCCTTAATGAAGTCGAAAATAGTCAGTTGAACCCAGGAATAAGTTGATACAAAACAGTGGCATGCGGTCAACATCTCCATAAGGTGTTCAGAATTTTATGATCCCGTAACAAAATGTTACAGCCTTTATCTTATGCGATTACATTATTCAAGAGCACATTACTGAGTGCTATTACCAGAGTGATTGCCGAATATTTTCTTTGGCCGAAAAAAACATGTAAAAACGCAGAAAGTTGCTTTGACAGTTAGGAAAAAATACAAAAATTAATTATTTCGGAAAAGTTGAAATTTATCTAAGAAAAATAAAAAATTCGGAAAGGCTCGAGACATTTGATCTGGATTTCCCGATAACTATCTTTGGATCCAAAAAAAAAATATGGCATAAATCCAGAAGTTTATTATAAATCAGTTGAAGAAAAATACAAAAATAACAGAACTAAACTTTTCGTACAAAAGCTCTGCGAAAACTTAAAAGCTCCCAGAAAGCTTTACTTTCGGAACCTTATTTTTTACGTTTTAAAATCAATTCTCTATCCAAATTACGATAAGTTATCGAAATTACAAATTTTCCCAGAAAAAGCTTCTAAAATCTCAAAAGCTCATTGAAAGCTCAAGATTAAAATCTCATTTTATATAATTTGGAATTGAATTTTTATCCGATTCATAGAATTTAAGCGAAATATCAAATTTTCGCAGAAAGCTCACCCAAACGATTAAAAGTGCAACTAAAGCTCTAAGTTTTGAACTTAATTTTTTACGTTTTAAAATCGATTTTTTATATAGATAACGATTCTTCAACAAAATTTCAACTTTTCCAAAATAGAGCTTTAAAAATTTCGAAAGCTCATTGAAAGCTTAAAATTAAAATGTCATTTTTAGTAATTTGGATTTTAATTTTTATTGGATTCATTCGATAAAAATATAAAATTCTCGCGAAATATAAAAAAAATCCTTCAAATATCTCGGAAGCTCATAGGCTCCAAATTTCGGGCCGATAGATGAATTTTACAAGTCACTTCAATTAATTAAAACTTTTATAGAGATTTTAATTTTCCACATAGCTTTTTAACGAAAGTTTCCGCTTTCATTTATCCGGAGATAAAGTAAGATTTGATAAAAAATAAAATAAAATTTTAAATAATAAAGCTTTGGATAAGCTCTTGGAAGTTTCTTAATGCTCTTTTAAACAATTTTAAATTTCAATGACGTTAAATTTAAAACCGAAATGTAAAATATTCTTGCTGCTTTTAATTTTCCACGAATTTTATTTAAATTTAACTATTTAATTTGATTTCATAATGCCAAAAATAATATTTTGATTAAAAACTTTCGATGAGCTTTTGAAACTTTCTTAGCTTTTTCAGAAATCTTCAATCTTCAATTTATCGTAATAAATTGTTTATTTCTGAATGGATTTCGCCATGTTTTTCTATCGGAGGTAGATTGTTTAGAATTTGGGACGGTTTGGTTTGCGGATCGACTTAAGTTTCTCACTAATCTTATCTCTCCCGACTAACAAATTTACGGATAATTTTAAGAGAATTTACAAAAATTGACAAATTTACACAGTAGTTTTGGGATAAATATCCGCTATCCGGGAAAAATAAGTTCAGCTAAATTGAGCCAACTTTACGTCGTTCAAAATTGATCCCCTCATTGAGAGATTAATAAAGTTTCCGTAGGAAAGCTCGTATTTCGGTTGAACAATTTTTATTATCTCCGAACCCATAAATTATTCAGATAATTTAGCTCCATAAGCTATCCGGGAAAAATAAATTCAGCCAAATTGGGAAAATATGTCTTAACGAAATTTTGATTTAAAAAAAAGTGGCAGTTTGGTATTAAAATGGTTCAAAGTTATTAAATAAAATAATCAGCAATTTGCATTTCAGGTGTGCTCTGCGCCTTCTGCACATTAGAGTGCACGCTACTGATACAAAACTAGATAAATTAAATAATTTGAGTGTTGGTTGGCATAGCATTTTGTAGGCATAAAAATTGGTTACTGATTTAGTTGATAAAGTTGAAAATATGATAAATTAAAATCGTAAATGGTCTGGTGCAGTACAAGAATAGTTGGACAAAAATACGGAAAAGTTCGTTTTGGAACAACTCGGGAAGGGAAAATCGGAAAGCAATCATCTTCCCCATTAACATATATCACAGCAAGGCCATTTCAATTCAAATGGATAGTAAATCGGGTTCGATAAATTCACAAAATGGCGTGTACCTGTACATGCTTTCTGATTAATTTAATACAATTTTTGACTTGATTGGGCCAGCCTTTCCGGAGCTATGGCAATTTTACCATAAACAGCTTTTGGCAATATTTTTGTCCGCTTGTTAGCTTATTTTTGTCATTTTTCCTACAAATATTTTTGTCCGCTGGCTATCTATTTGTTGATTTGTTGGACACGCGATGCGACATATAAGTAAATTGAAAAAATGATTGAATAACCAGCGGACAAAAATGGCCAAAACTCCAGAACGGATGGCCCCAATCAAGATCCATTGACGAGGCGATCCGCCATTGTTATAATTTAAGAAATTTAATTATTAAGCGCTCACTGTATATTTTACATTTTACATTCTAAAAAGATTTACGTCAAAAATAATATACAACAAATTTATGGATTCCCTTAAATAAATATGTAATCATAAAATAGGATTGCCAAATGGTTAAGGGTTCAATTTTTATGACTTAATTGCATGTAATATTTATACTGTCGATATCGTAACATTTTAATTTCAAAGAAACATATTTATGGAAAATAAAATATCAAATTAATTGTCGGAATTATTTCTCGAATGTATACAGTTGATAGGAAAATAATTATCTTCTATTTCGGAGAACAGCCTCCCCATATAACAGATTTTTCCGGCAATTTCCTCGGAAAATTCCATAAAAATGATGTGACGTTGCAGTTGAGTTGAAAACAAAAAATCTCACCAGACATTTCGGTACGAATTTAATAATTTATGGATTCCGATCCATATGTGTTGATGTTTGGATAAAATATGGGTTTTGCATTTTGCAATTTTTCCTGCAAAAAATATGACTAATCCAAAAATAATAAAAAAAAAATATCTATATCCATACCAACATGAACTTTTGCATATTTTGACATCCGGTCGGATGGTACAAAATAAAAAGAGAGAAGCTAAATTGATTTCAGAACATATTATGTATATATCAGCTTACGACAGGCTTAATGACTAGAAATACGGGATTTTAAAAATGGGGACATTTTTGAATGGAATTATTATTAAGAACACTTCAAAAATGTCAATACTAATTTTAGACGTCCGTATACTAATAAATAAAATTAAATATCAAATTTAATTCTCGTTTTTATACCTGAAAAATGTAAGGAAAATCGATCAATATTAAAACCATCCCCCAGCTAAATAAAAATCCTTAATTAAAAACTCACCATTAATAATTAATTAGATAGTCCTTTCCCTTAATAATCCTTACGATAAAGTTTGGTGATGTTTTAAGAGCTGCAAAAAGAGAAAAGAAATCGTCAATATTTTTTTTATACTTTAACGTTCAATTATTTGCTTGAGGAGTTTTCATTCAAGCGGACTCTTCAACTTATATGAATTTGAAAAGAATCCAAAATCTCTTCAACATCTTAATTGTTCCACATATTTTTATTTTAATAAAAAAGTACTCTATCAACAGTCAATTATTATGTACAAGTATGAGACCAATATTTTCAATATTTTATGCCTTCAAAAATTAATATTTTCTTGTCTCGCATCACATATACCATTGCATTATTATTGCCAATGAAATTTGATCATTAAATGCGGTTTATTAATCAGTCAAAATATGTAGAAGGAATAATGAACAAAAAAAACTCCTAAGGGTCTTGTAATAAGAGAAATTCATTCTCAAGTTTGTGGCAGTGGGTACATTGAAGTGGGTACAATAATACCACTAATGACAAGTAGATGGTTAGAAAATATTCCATCTCCCTACTTGACGAATTAAATTAGACATCTATTGCAATGATAAGAAGAACGAACAGAATTTATATGAATATAGAAATTTCATTTTGGTTGCGAAGAAAGAATGGTGTACCCAAACCCAAGGGTCCGCAACCTTTTTAGGCTGCGGGTCAAAACCAACCAAAATGTGAGTATTAAAAAGACGTTTCGGGTCGGTGGTATTTTCACTTTTAAAACAATCTTTTTTGGTAAATATGATGCCTCCCAAAACCTTCCCTACTTAAATGCGAGATAAAATTATTAAAGTGGAGCAGTGGCGTGCGGTCAACATCTCAAACGCAAAAAGTTGCTTTAACAGTTAAGTAAAAATACAAAATTTAAATATTTCGGAATTGTTGAAATTTATCTATAAGAAAAATCAAAAAATCGAAAGGGCTCGTACCGAGAAATTTGAATATCGGACATTGCAACATTTGATCCAAATTTTCCAATTATTTTCTTCGGATCCAAGAAAATGTAATGATGCAGGAAGCATCTAAATTAGTTGAGGAAAAATATAAAAATATCAAAACTAAACATTTCGTTCAAAAGCTCTGCAAAAACCTAAAAGCTCACAGAAAGCTTAATTTTCCGAACTATATTTTTACATTGTAAAATCTATTTTCTATCCAAACAACGATCCTTTAACGAAATTTCAATTTTTTCCAAAATAAAGCTTTTAAAACTTCGAAAGCTCATTGAAAGCTTAAAATTAAAATGTTAATTTAATTAATTTGGAATCGAATTTTTATCCGATTCATTAAATTTAAATGAAATATGGAATTTTGGCAGAAAGCTTATTCAAGTTATTAAAAGCACAGCGAAAGCTTTAAGTTTCGAATTTAATTTTTAACGTTTAAAAATCTATTTTCTATCCAAATACGACCATTTAACAAAATTTAAAATTTTCTATTTAGTTGAGTAATAATCACTCCTTCCACTGATTACTATAATTAACTTACAAACTTGACAGCTAATCACTCCAAATCACTCGAAACGTTTGAAAAGTAGTGATTCAAATGTATTTAGCAAAACGGTCACTCATAGTAAATAGCTGATTATGAATAGCAAATGCGATAATTAAACCGGGTCACTCTCACTCCAGAGTTTACGAACGAGGCCTTAGAGCAGCCCTGGGAGTTTTTTAGTCGGTGGCGAGTCGAGGCGAGTATACATACGTATTTTTATCTGCCCAGTGTGGTTTTAATCGACTCGACTCTACATCGACTACAAAACTCCCAGGACAGAGACGGGCAAAAGTGACATTTACGCACACTCTATTCGAAAAGATAACATGCATATACAGGGTGGGCCAAATAATTTTTTTTTTTTAAATGCAATAAAACAAAAAGTTCTCAATATTTTTTCAAATTTATTTTTTCATTGTAAAGAACAATCCTTCCGATTAATTATGGAATACTACATATTTCATTCATATGACTGCCTCAGCTGACCTTGACGTACCCCATACGGTCGGTCCAATTTTTGAGCACATGTTCGATGTTATGCGGCATTATATCGTCAATGGCAATGCGAATATTGTTGATTTGGCGCCACTGTTTCCAACAGGCGACCAATCCATTCCTCGTACTCATTGTTATACTGTCTCATGTGAACTCAAATATTTTAATGAAATGACATCATTCAGCGACATATGTGTGTTATAATTTCGGAAGAAAAAATATGTAAACAAACCATTCAAGCTAGTGATGCCAACGAGGTGCAAATTACGGGTTCTAAGGTTATTGCATATGAATAAAAAACACCCGAATGTATTTAAATATGCACCCGAATGTAAAAAGTTAGTAAAAAGTAAGGAATGGTCAGAGGAAGACCCAGAAATAGTCGGAAGAGGTCAAGAAAAGGCAGAAAAAGTCCGGGGATATTGAGAAAATATCGTGAACGGCCGGGAAAAAGTAGGGTATGGTGGAGGAACTTTCAGTAAAAACGTACTTTTACTAACTTTAACTGACTTTTACCCAGACATTTTATCAAACTTTTGGTCTACTATTGAGGAGTTTCATATAATTTTAACAATACATTTGGACACAGATTTTTGATTGAGATGAAATTTTGTAAAGTCGTGAAGGAACAAAGTTCTTCTGAAGTTCCGAAGGAACAATTTATTATTGCATATAGGGTGCTAATTATTCAAGGTCAAAGATCCTGCAAAACCGTATCTAAAGACAATCAATAATTGTCAGTGAACGACTCATCTGATTTTTTTTGTGGCACCTCAAATTACTGGAAAATTAGGATTAATTAATAAAATTTGAACTCTTTTTTTATTTGGGGTTTTATTTGGAGTTAATTTACTACATGACTGTCATCTTCTTATTCATGGAGTAGAACTGTCAAAAATCTATTACAAAGTTTATAAAATAATCCAAAACTAATTGTTATTTGTTGTGAAAATAATTTTAGTCGATCAGAGAAGTCGACGACGACGGATGATTAGGTTGGTCTATAGAGTAGGTGTTTTATAATTGGCGTCAAGTAAATTGTAATTTTTGTCTTTTTATATATTACATTACACTTTCTTTTCAGAACTCAAGTGGGCCACTTGAAATTATCAAATGGGTCATGGGTCATTGGTGACCCGCGTGTCATAGGTTGCCAACCCTTGTGTAACCCATTCGATTGTATAATCGAATACGAAATTTCATACCATACCCAGATGCTGGTATATTAATATCTTATCTCATTTAAGTTATGCACACAAGCAGTACTTAATTAAGATTCATAAAAAATTCGTTTTATTTTTCTAATCAAGAAGAAGGTGATTCTAAAAATCGCTTTGAATAAAATTCCTTATTAAATTATATCTCATCAACGAATTTTTTGATCTTCCTTTATCTAATTTTTTTTTATACAATTTGATATCCCATTTCTTTCGATTCAATTGATGTTGATTGTATTTAATTTAATTCAACTTTTCGAACAATTGTCAACAACAATTTTTTTATATGGGAGTTTATATGAGAATAATGACGTGGGATACACTTACGCATATCCATTACATCTCAATATAAATGATAAAAAAAATAATGAATACATAATATACGTTAATTAACTGTGCAGTTAATAATCTGGTATACAGAGTAATAATAAAGATAATAATACTTAAGGTTATATACAATAAGACTCCACAGCATCCAACCGAGATAATTGATATATGAGATTTTGTTATCAAACTGATCCAAAAATTATTTAAAACATTGAATCCAATCTATAATGTTCATTTTTACATAACGAGAATGTTTGAATTGAAATAATTACCTTCCAAGTATAGCCTTCACTTCGACCAATGAATTTCACACAAAAGACTAAACTGAAATATAACTTAATCACCCAATTAAGTAGATCTTAAAATGAGTCACTTCGTATAATGATTAATATTTAACAAATAAATTCGCATCACCGCAGATAATTATTTTACTTGTATGAATTTTATTAGGACTGATCGTATGTTAAGTGATCAATTAAAAAAAAATCGATCAAAACCCGATTAATAGATTTCTAGTCTGATTATAATGAATAAAGCCAACCATTCAAAATGAATAAAAATATTGAATAATATTTGTCGTTATTCTCCCAACAAACCGATCGGACTGCGATCAATCCAACACCGTAAGTATATTTTGACCGGTCGATCGGTTCAGGGGGAACAAATACAAAAAACGACTTAAATGGAAACGCACATGTTTTGCCGTATAATTATTACTTGATAGGTAGAAGGCGATACTGAGAGACTTTAAGATTAATATTGTATAAGAAATTGGTCTTATTGAGTCTGCCTACAATGTATCTGTTTTATTTTTTATTCAGATCACTTTATATGGAATAGATTGTGTGTGTGCAGTTTTACAAAGAAAAAATTTGCAAGCAAAACAGAAAATAAACAGCGGTTTAAACCGTGTCTGTCTTGCAATTGTCTTTAATTAGCCGACCTAAAGCATACAATGTAGATTCCAGGGTTAAAGGATTCACACTTCAAATGCAACCAAAAACGTATTTTTTATCCGTGCGGATGGAGTTAGAAAAGACCAATTCGACAAATGCAAATTATTTTATTTTAATACCAAAATTTCTACAACTTTTTTTTTAAATAAAAATTTTGTTAAGAAAAATGTACCCAATTTGGCTGAATTTATTTTGCCCGGATAGCCGATGGAGCTAAATGATCTGAATAATTTATGGGTTCGGAGATAAAAAAAAAATTGTTCAACCGAAATACAAGCTTTCCTACGGAAACTTTAATAATCTCTCATTGAGCGGATCAATTTTGAACGACGTAAAGTTGGCTCAATTTGGCGGAACTTATTTTTCCCGGATAGCCGATATCTATCCCAAAACTACTGGAAAGATTCTTGCTTAAAAAAAAAATCTAGCTAGCTATCCAATGCAGCTATCCTCTACGTTATCGAAGCATTGAGCAGCTTATCAGGAAGGGCTCTCCTGCACTCACAGTTCTCGACGATCTAGTCAATAATTTCAGAGGGATTAGAGACAAGGGGTTTTGAGACGCCCTAAAATTTTTACAAATAATTTCAAGATCAAATCAGTTTATCAAAATTAAAAATTCAATTTGTTCAAAACAATTTCAATAATGAAAAATCAAAATTTCGGAAAAGATGTCAATTTGTGCAAATTCTCTTAAAATTATCCGCCAATTTAGCAGTTGGGAAAGATAAGATTAGTGAGAAACTTAAGTCGATCCGCAAACCAATCTGTTCTGAACCAAAGTTTTAATTAATTGAATTGAATTGAAGGCAAATTATCATGAACTCATTCATTGTTCTTGTTTCTACCATTGTAAAAGTCATCTATCGGCCAAAAATTTGTAGCCATCCTTCCAATAAGCTTTCGAGATATTTGAAGGATTTCTTTCTTTTTTTTTTTGGGATAATTTGAAATTTCGCAAAAGAACCAATATCTAGATAACAAATAGATTTTAAAACGTAACAAATTAAGTTCGAAACTTAGAGATTTCTTTGAACTAACAATGGATTCAGAAAGCATTTAGCGAGAATTTTATATTTTTATCGAAATTTAATGATTCCAATAAAAATTAGAATCCAGATTGCATAAAATGATATTTTATTTTTAAGCTTTCAATGAGCTTTCAAGATATTCAAGATCTATTTTGGAAAAAGTTGAAATTTTGTTGAATCGTTATCTAGATTAAAAATAAATTTTTAAACGTAAGAAGTTAAGTTCGAAACTTAGGGCTTTCGTTGCGCTTTTAATCGTTTTAATGAGCTTTCTGCAAAAATTCCATATTTAATTTAAATTTAATGAATCGGATAAAAATTCAATTCCAAATTATAATATATAAAATGAGATTTTAATCTTAAGCTTTCAATGAGCTTTCGAGATTTTAGAAGCGTTTTCTAGGGAAAATTTAAATTTAGTTAAATTATCATAATTTGGATAGAGAATAGATTTTAAAACGTTAAAAATAAGGTTCCGAAAGTAAAGATTTCTGGGAGCTTTTAAGTTTTCGCAGAGCTTTTCTACGAGAAGTTTAGTTCTGTTATTTTTGTATTTTTCTTCAAACTATTATAAACTTTTGGATATAAGCTATATTTTTTTCAGATCCGAAGATAATTATCGGGAAATCCGGATCGAATGTCGCGATGTCCGATATTCAAATTTCTCGGTGCGGGCCTTTCTGAATTTTTGACTTTTCTTAGATAAATTTCAACTTTTCAAAGCAACTGTCTGCGTTTTTATATTTTTCCTGACCAAAAGAAAATATTCGGCAATCACTCTAGTAATAGCACTCAGTAATGTGCTCTTGAATAAAGTAATCGCATAAGATAAAGGCTGTAACATTTTGTTACGGGATTATAAAATTCTGAACACCATATGAAGATGTTGATCGCACGCCACTGCTTCACTACCCCCTCAGCCAATAATAACTCGCTAGGGGACTTGGATTGCTGCTGTTATAGTTTTACTTGGCAAAATATTGTTATACAATTTAAGACATTCTATCTTATGTTAATCAAAAACCAAAGACGATTTAGCCTCTAGCGTTTATATCAGGTCATTTTGGATTCTTAAGCAATGCAATTTATTTTATGATTTATTTGATTTATTATATTTATTTTATTGATTTAATTTAATTTACTTATATAATTTATTAAATTTATTTAATTTGCTTAATTTATTTAATTTATCTAATTTACTTATTTAATTTATTTAATTTCTTTGATTTATTTAATTTATTTAATTTATTTAATTTATTTAATTTATTTAATTTATTTATTTAATTTATTTGATTTATTTTATTTATTTATTTTATTTATTTATTTTATTTATTTTATTTATTTTATTTATTTTATTTAT
>JANTOP010023849.1:0-12728 GCA_027564815.1 Symmerus nobilis | reverse complement strand
GATGGTTACGAAGTTATGTGATCGTAAAGCCACCAATCGAGAACAAGGCTCAATACTTTTTCCCTCACCCAATATTTCCGAAAAGTTGAAATTTATCTAAGAAATATAAAAAATTTAAAATCTACTGATACAGGAAGTTCATAAATTAGTTGAGAAAAAATACAAAACTATCAAAACTGAACTTTTCGTACATAAGCTCTGCAAATACATAAAAGCTCCGAGAAAGCTTTATTTTCCAAACCTTATTTTTTACGTTTTAAGAATTATTTTCTATCCAGATAACGACTCCTTAACAAAATTCCAAATTTTCCAAAAAAACTATAAAAATCTCGAAAGCTCACTGAAAGCAGAAAATTAAAATGCCTATTAAATAATTTGGAATCGACTGTTTATCCCATTCGTCAAATTTAAATGAAATATTGAATTTTCGCAGAAAGCTTGTTCAAACTATTATTAAAAACGCAACGAAAGCTTTAAGTTTCGAACTTAATTTTTTACATTTAGAAATCTATTTGCTATCCAGATAACGGCCCAATAACGATTTTCCAACTTTTTCCAAAATAACAAGTTTTAAAAATCTCGATAGTTCATTGAAAGCTTGGAAATAAAAAGTCATTTTACATCATTTGGAATCTAATTATTATTTGATTTATTAAATTTAGGTAAAATATGAAATTTTTGACAAAAACTTTCTCAATCCACTGACACCTCAAAGAAAGCTTTAAGTTTTGAACTTAATTTTCATGTTTTAAAATCTATTTTCTATCCAGATAGCGGACCTTTAACGGAATTTTAAATTCTCCTCAAAAAACGTGCTTCAAATATGAAAGCATATATTTATGCACAATTTCAGGCCGTTAGATGAATTTTTCAAGAAAGCAAGGACAATGAGTCATAATAATAATTTGCCTTCCAATCGATTCATTAAACTTATTAAAGCTTTCGTAGAGATCTTGTCTTCCCACAGAGCTTTTTAACGATCCAATTACATTTAAATTTAATTAGATTCCATACTGTCAAGAAAATTAGTAAAATGATTCAAAATTTTTAAATAAAATAATTTGAGTTAGCAATTTGCAGCAATAAAAATTGAATATTATTTTGTCGATATTTCAAGCCACTGTAATTACCAAATATTTAGGAATATAATTTTTATTTAATTTTTTATTTATTAAAATCGACATTTTTCGATAATTTTGTGATAATTTTTTCGAATACCTCGCATGATTTCCGTCATATGTGATAACCATCACGTGTCTGACAGCGGCTTAATCAACAACCTGTCGCCAAGCGGTTATGTAAGGACATTCTACCGATGTGTTGAAGCAGGAAAAAAACATATATAATCGCTGTACAAAATCAAAAAATTGTACGGGTTCATGGCAACATTCTACGGCTTTAACTCCGGCAAAAGTAGGACTATGACCAGCGCAGGGAACATACATAGCAAACTCGTTTAATTGAAAAATTGCTTGTATACCGCTGTAGCCTCTATGTAGATATAATCGATACATTATCATACGATTGGCCCCGGCAATTGGAAAGTGGAATTAAATTGAAATTGATAATTTATTTTTTGTGGGCAGGGAGGCCCTAGAAATTTAATTTGTTGAGCATTAAATTCATATTGATTATTTTTTTTATCGGGGCCCCCGGCTAATTTTTTTCCGGGGCCCTCGGTTAATACCGAGTGCTCCCATGCCTAACGGCGGGCCTATTTCTAGCATTTAATGTCAGAATGTTTCTAACCCTAAATTCATTGCGTATTTTAGACGGAGTAATGGGGATCACGAATTCACATTCGTCTTATAACATCAATTCTAAATGAGTCTGTGTGTAGTATCTTAGGAAAGTAATTAGTGATTTAATTTCTTGTTCTTTCATCCGATCTAGCAATATCTACCGCCTGTACTGTATTTGTGTTCATTTAGGTCGGTCTGTGGTGACGCTTAGTTCCGATTTTTTAATTTGATTCATATATGGCATAAATATAATTATTTGGGGCAGCTGTTAGTTACTCGTAGCCACATAATTCTTGAACAAAGATATTTGTTTAAATTGCCTGAATATCATCTATATTCCAGAATTTCTAAATCAACTATTTAAGCCAGTTATGAGCAATCGGAAAATGAATGCTCTTTTGAGTTGATGAAAATATTCGAATTTAAGATTTTATTTACAAATATTAGCTAGATTTCGCTGAAATATTTTTTCCTGCATATTTTATTTACAAATATTAGCTAGATTTCGCTGAAATATTTTTTCCTGCATAACTTATGAGCTAAGCTAGAAACTAATTTCAGGGTGTCGAAATGAAAAATTATTTGAGCCAGTTATGAGCTTGGGAAACTTGATAATTTCCATATATACATTTTTCAGGTTCTTTGCCGTCTTTTAGGCGGCTTTAAACCTTATTTAACTAAAGTTTTCAAAGTAGAAATGGCAAGTATACTTGGTTTAGAAACCTTTCATTAATCAGGATAAATGAGATCCTGGATCCAGGATCAATAAAGAATCAATGAGCAACCCAGAAATTCTTATATTTCGATTTGAAAAACCGAGCAGAAAGAGTTTATTTGTTCTAAAGAGGCTGTATGATTAAAAAAACGGGTTTAGTAAGAGGATATGTCAAAAGTCATCGAAAATTGAGGTTAGCGAATCTGAGCTGCAAAATGGCCCGGAGAAGTTATTTAAATGAGGACCAAATAATCGAATAAAATAAATAAATTCTCAAAAGCTTAACCAAATGTGTTTTATTAAAAAAAAAAAACCAAAAATAATTTGTGTCAGAAGTTGGGTAACCCTATATAAAGGGAATCACCAAAAGTTTTTATTACAACTTTGATATAACAATTTCTAAATTAAAATGTATCTGTATGTCTACCAACATATTTTTACTCGTCTTCATCTACGAGTCAAATATATTATAAATTCTACACTTGTAATTTAATGTTGGATGTACGTACATACCTACACCTGTACATTCTCCGTACAAGGACTTGTTATAAGATTTATATTGCAAAATATTAATCAATAAATAGAAACAACGAACCCGGTGTCCTATATAACCTGCATTACTAATAAATTCTCTTTTTTTGTGCAACTGTGCAGAAAAGGAAACCAAATATTCATGCAAATTTTATTCAACATATATTTCTATTAGTTCTTAGAAAATATAATTTATATCTTTATTCACCATTTCCATTCCCTTTGATTTTACCTCTCCCAATACAAAACTTATATTATTTTATATAAAAAAACGCAAAACTAAATTTCATTAAAACGACTGTATAAATATAAAAATTGTTAATATATTTTTATAGGTAAGTTTAAAAAAAACTCGTATTTTATCAAATAAAATGTAATTTATTTTATTCAATTTTACATTGTATGGAATATGGTTTGGTAAAGACTATAGAAGTTATAGATAATTAATTTATACATGGCTAGCTTATAACGCAATGTGCTAGATTAACAATACTGTGTTCTACATCGATACTTATATGGTTAGAAGAAAATTATTAAAACAACTTTTTAATGTATATACATACTTATAATAGAAATTGAAAGCTATTTAGTTTCGCATTACAAAAAAAAAAATTATAAAATTCCATATAGAGATGGATATGTGGGTACTGGGGTACCTCCTTTAACTTAAGCTTGTATTTGTGGTTTAACTTGTTTTACTTAAAAAAGTATTTATTTTTTATCGGCTTTTAAACTTTTCATATACGAGAATTTATATTCAAAAGTTTATATTTTATACTTTTCTACGTCCATAAAGGGACGGTTTACAGATATGAGGTGCTAGCACCATGTAATACCGCAAGAAGCATTCACTTTAAATAAACTTTTCGATTTCCTTTGACCAAATCTACAATCGATTATTAAAAAAAAAACTTTTGAACCGTCTCACCCATTAAATTAAAATTTTTATGTTCATTATTTATTCATGTTGTTTTCATTTATGTGAATGGCAATTTATTTACATTTTTTTTTTTATTTTAAAAATATATTCCAACTTATATCATAATCTATTAAAAATTATTAAATAATTTTTCGTAAGTTTATTTTTTGTCGTTTTGGGTTCAAAATTCGACACAAATACTTAGAAAATTATCAGATATAAACCAACTGGGTATTTTCTTTCATGGGTTTCTTATTTATGTGGTCAAACTAGTTGTCTTAACTAGAAAAGAGGATTAACCCTTCTCACCACAGATATGCTATTTTTTTCCTAAAAACAAACTGACTGTATGGTGATATTTCTGTTGTATGTTAAAATAACGTAAATGACATATATATTTCGTATCATCTACTTAATTTAGTCTTTCAACAAAATCATCATTTGATTGAATTTCCCTTCTTGTTCTTACAGATATTTTAGCTGGATTTGTATTAAGGGAATAATTATGCATTAAAACTGGATGGTCATAAACCCCATCACTAAACAAAGAAAATCATAGGTCCCGGCGACCAATAAATAATCCCGCTGTACAGCGGTTCTGACGAAGCCCGTAGGCGAACGTGGATATTTTAATGACTTGTTTGTTCATAAAATTATAGTTATTTTAATCTTGAACAAATAAAAATATGTAGTAAGTGATTTTAGAATTTACTTAATTTAATCTACATATTTATTTAAATTATATTCCGTTTATGCATACAACAATTATTTAAATAAAATATTTTTGAAAAAAGCTTAATTGTTAATCTTAAATTATAATCTCAATCATCTTTTGTGCCTTCCGGTGACTGCCATAATTTTAAAACGTCTTGCCTGATGGACAGAATATGCGTGAACTGGCCTTTTCAGAAGTTTTCGAAAGACTGTTATTAGCTAATCAGACTATCTCGATCTTATCTTTATTCCTCGACCCCTCCACTCCACTATTTCCGAGAGCCGACCAATTGGTAACAAAGGATCCAGAATCTTTGATCGATCTTCATGCACTGATGTAGGGAAATAATACCACGAAAACGGGTTGCAGTTTCAGTAGCAAGTTTCCTGTTACAGTGTCGGGTTATGAAGAATTGTGAATGAAACGTCGAACAACATTGTCAAGACCAGACAATTTTCTCCTTTTTAATTGGAACATTATAGGTCTAGATGATGGACGTGGGCTTTGCCAAAGAATTGTACATTCCCTGTTAGTATTTTCTGCGTAGAGTTGAAGAGAAACCATTGACGATATGAACAAATCATTATAAGCGAATTATTCTTGTCATGACTGATGGTGTTCCAAACACCATTTTGATAATAAATTGGGGTAGAACGTGCACTTTTCACAATGCACCCAACAGTATGGTCCAGGAAGCCCTGCAGTCTTATTTCGCTGGAGGATTTGGTTACAGCTACCAAAGACATTATATAAAATAATTGATAAATGATTAAGGATTCATGTATAATTTTTATAATTTAATTTAATTGAAAAGAATAAATTTAATTAATTAAATGGATAGAAACTTTAAGATGAGAAATGCAATTTTTATTTTATTATATTAAAATCTATCTATCAGAAGGTTAATCAGCTACTAGAACTCCGTTAATTCTGAACCTGGAGTCCTGGTTAATTTTTTCCTGAGTAATAAATGAACGAAACTCGGAAACCAATTTCAAAATTTTTACGAACAAATTTTGTTGATTCAGTTCTGAGCTTTGAAAAACTGCCAATTCTCTTTTACTTTCGTCAATTACGTTTTTGACTGTTCTTACCAAATCACAATTTTCAAAATTTATTTTTATTAAAGAAATTTGGTTCAATTTGGCTGAAAATTTTTTCGTGAGTACTTCAACAAGACTAAACTAAAAACCGATTTCAGGATTATAGAAAAAAAATTTTTTTGAGCTAGTTCTGAGTCATTTTCTTTTTTGTTTGCCAATTTTTTCGCTGTTTCTTTAATCAAAATTTTGAAATTTAATTTTTGTTAAGTAAGTTTTGCTCGATTTGACTGAAATTCCTTTTTCCTGAGTAGTTCATGGGCTAAACTAAAAACTAATTTCAGGATTTTTGAAAAAAAAATTTTTGTGCCAATTCCGAGCTTGGGAAACTTGTTCATTACTTCCTTCATTTTAATAACATGTCTTTCGGCTTATTTCTGGATATCATAGAATTCTGAACATCCTGTGAGGTAAATCCAAAATTTGCTTCAGGATTTTCAAAAGAAAATATTTTTTTGAGCCAGTTATGAGCCTTATTCTAATGTAAGATATATGTTATGCCTGCTGGTTGCCCAATTTCTCCCATTTATTTTTTTACCCGTTGACTGTCCAATATCCTGATTATCCATCGGGAATATAAATAAATATAGAAATTAAAAAAAAAATCATAGGTTTCCGTGGATTCGTAAAATTCCTAATTGAATATCTCGGAAAGTATTCAACAGAAATTAATGAAACTTGGTTAAAAGGAAGTAACCTCCTCATGATACAAAAATCTTTAAAAAAAATGTATATATATATATATATGTATATATATGGGTTCCCATATATTCGAAAAAATTCCGCAAAAAAAATTTATTATCCATTAAACAACGTCCGAATATTCCCAAAAAGACCTTAAACGATAGATACTTACCATATAATTCATATTCCGTTCAGAAAAATTGAACTTCTGGAACCAGATCTCGAGATATAAGTGATACAAAATGAAAAATCAGCTCCGTTAATAATTGGAATTCCTGAACTCTGTAAACGGTGAATATCTTATAAAATATAGCTGCCCACTTTCGGTGTTCGGAATTTAGAGCCCAGGAAGTAAAAAGTTAGTTCAAATGTAAGGGTTGACATTAAAATCGATATCTCGGAAAATCCCCAAAAGAATCAGATCCAAATTAATTGTCTATAATAGAAAAATAATTGATCTTTAATAATTTAGATTCTTATATGTGACTTGGTTCCAGAGATAATACATTTGGAATTTGATGAATTTCTTATTTTTGTAGACTTCTAAAGATCCTCCCTGAAAACCAATTTGTCCCAAAGGACTAATATCCGACAGTAATGTGAAATGATTCCCAAAGAACCAATCCTTCGATTGGTTGTAAGATAAATCCTGAATTCCTATCGGTTCCGGAGAAACAGGTCCTCCTTTTCGGTCAAAATTCAAAGATTTACATGCAGAGGCGGGGAAAATCTATTTCGTTCAAGGGGAAGGAGAAATAATTCCAATATTTGTTCTTTTGCCAAAGATCAATCTTTCGGGAAACACTATTTTCGGCTCAATAAACCCATTCCTTCTTCGACTTCCGAGCGTTTGTAAACCCAAAATATCGTACTTTAAAAGGCGCCTGCGCGAAGGGGGAAGGAAGTCACGGCACAAGATTCCAGGGAATACTTCCTCGGGATAGGGACTACCGATATGCCAAATTTAAAATTGCAGGCTATTCTATAGCAGGATAGCACATTTCTTCTTGAAGCGAAAATTTGCTTTGACAAGTCTAATTTTTCCCGATTTTTGGTTTTTCGGTGACTTTCTCTGATATTTTCGAAATTCACTGAATTTTTATCTGATTTGTTCAAGAGGGCTAGCCAAACTTTCCCTACGAACAACCAACTTTCCCAGTTTTTTCGGACTTTCTGGTGGATTTTGTTTTGGTTATTGTCTTCATTGAATAGTAGCTGTTGTCTAGTGGCAAAGAAGATACTGAATCCTGCTACTTATATACTTTATCTATAATAAGCCATTCAACACAATATGCAAGAAAGTATCTGCCAAGGTTGTGCAATATTCGTATAATATTAAATTGAAAGTGAAAAAATACAACAATTCATACGAAGGATAAGAAATAGATAGCCGGGATAATGAAATGTCAATCAATTCGTATCCTTCTTAAGAATTAGATTAGGGAGTTGATTATACCCATATACATATTAAGGAACATAATATAGTAGAGGAGTAGATTTACAGTGAAAGTGAACGCCATGATAAGTATACAATTTCGAATGGCCCCCGGAGGCTGGTGATATGCAACATAATTCATTCATAATAATACAATTTTTGCAGGTGATTTATATAGAAAGGGGATTTCCCTTTTTAATTTACGGAGTATTATCTCATCTCATCCATTATATATTTAATTATATATTTCGATTTAAATTGCATAATAAGTAAATTCTAAAAAAATTGTTATTGACCGGCTATTGAATGAATTTTCAATTTTTTTTATTTGTCATTACACAAATGAACGCTTTTTACGTACAAAAAATTCCATATACTTAAAATTTAATTTATTTATTCAATATTTTACAAGCTGCGGGCAATGAATGACTTAGAAAATAAATTGCACACCCTCGACCTCATATGTTCCCTCGACCCAAAGCCAACAATAATAAGATCGCCAAGGGTTAACCCTTAACCACGATGAACAGTTTGGTACCCTATATGTCTGTTGTGATTTTAACTGTTACATATTAGCTATTCTGTTAGGTGGGTATGCTGTTACATCGTTAACTAAATTCTTGATGTAATATTATTGTAGTAATTTACATTTTTAAGTAAGTGTGTTAATCTACTTTATTAGCTGAAAACTATATGCGAGTATTAAATGAATTATTAATTTAATTCGATGTAAAAAGGTTTTCAATGGAAAATTACTGTTTAGCTATACGTAAATGAATTATGGCTTATCGTGCAAATATTATAATTTTTGCGATAAGTAATCGATTACACCCGGTTAGGAAATGATTGGTTATGGTAACTTGTTGGCTATACGTGTCGAAAATATACTACAAATTAATTCATCCGTTTTTAAATTCCGATTAATATTAAATAGGTCATGTTATGAGTAACCAAAGTTTGCCTACTCGTTTGAACGAAATTTAAGCCTTGTTACGATGGACGGTAGAACTATACCGAAAACACCTTTAGAGACATGTAAAGCCAAGGTAAACCCCTGAGTTGTTATACTGAATTTGCGGCTTTCTTTTAATTTATAAAGAAAATTCTTGGCAGCTTTACTGTCCGATAATTTGTACAGGATCTGCAAATAACGTGCAGAAGTTTCTTAGTGGTATAAATAAATCTAAGTATGATCAGAAGAGTAAAAACCAGCATCTTCAAAGCTTATATGTGACGCCCAGGTGTAGGCTCTTACTCGAAATCAGACTAGTCAGATCAGAATGGCTTGTCATTTACGGCCGATTCAATTGGTATGCAAATTCAAGGCTTCCTTATGGACGTATAAAGAAGTATGTGCCAAGATTATATTCAAATCATTGATTGATTGAGATTGGTACTGAAGATTCCTTGCCAAAACGTAGCTATAATTTTTGTCTGCATTTATACGATTTTGTTTACAGAAGATAGTCAACTTGTGAGACTTACTTTAGTCCGGTTCGGGATTCGGGATTTTTGACGCTTAATCGGGAATCGGTACAAGTCGTTCCCAACCGGGAATTTCCCGGCCAGAACCGCGGAAATGGACAGCCTACACAACCTGGTTATTCCTCACTTTGCTGACTTTTTCTTTGGTTTCCTCGAAATTTTCAACCTTTCTCAATTTTTTCAGAACTTTTCATACATTTTCCCGTCTTCTCCTGACTACCGATGATTTTTAAAGGGTTTTCTTGAATTTTTCGAAATGCTGTCAAATTTAACTTATCTAATATAACTTTTCGTTGCTGCTTATCGACTCTCTACTTAGGCCTTTCTTTCCCCGTCCTTTTCCACCCTTTTTCCATCTATTCCCTACCGTTACCCAGCTATTTCCAACTTTTCCTGTCTTTCAATGAATTCTCCCAAAAAGTTCGGACTTTACCATCAATTCTCCAAAGTATTTCCTGCATTTCAGGGCTCAACGATTTCACAACTCTTAGAACGAATTTTTTAGCAGAAAAGAATCTAAAATGGTTGATTTTAATAGACCAGCGGTCAACATCTCCGGCCGGGAAAAAATATAAAAACACAGAAAGTTGCACTGACAGTTATAGGTAAACATACAAAAATTAAATATTTCGGAAAAGTTGAAATTTATCTAAGAAAAATGAAAAATTCGTAAGCTCGTACCGAGAAATTTGAATATCGGACATGATAATGATGCAGAACGTTTATACATCAGTTGAGGAAAAATACAAAAATATGAAAACTAATCATTTCGTACAAAAGCTCTACTAAACTTAGAAGCTCCCAGAAAGCTTTATTTTACGAACCTTATCTTTTACGTTTTAAAATCTATTTCCTATCTAGATACCGGTGCTTTAACGAAATGTTAAATTTTCAGAAAAAAAGCTCTCGAAAGCTTATTGAAAGCTTATAATTAAAACGTCTTTTTATATAATTTCGAATTGAATTTTTATCCGATTCGTTAAATTTAAATGAAATGTGGAATATTTACAGAAAGCTTGTCCAAACTATTAAAATCACAGCGAAAGCTCCAAGTTTCGAACTTAATTTTTAACGTCTAAAAATCTATTTTCTATTCAGATAACGATCCTTTAACAAAATCTCAACATTTTCCAAAATAAAGCTTTAAAAATCTCGAAAGCTCTTTGAATGCTTAAAATTAAAATGTCATTTTATATAATTTGGAATCTAATTTTTATTCATTAAATTTAGATAAAATATGAAATTTTCGGTAAACGATTTCTCAATTCATTGTAAGCTCAAAGAAAGCTCTAAGTTTCGAACCATATTTTTAACGTTTTAAAATTTATTTTCTATCCAGATATCGGCCCCTCCACGAAATTTAACATTTTCCTAAAATAAAACTTTAACGATGATTTACGATGATTTGGTTTCAATTCAATTCATTAAAGCTTTCGTTGAGATTTTAATTTTTCACGGAGCCTTTTAACGAAAGTTTCCAATTTCTTTTAAGTTTATTTATTGGGAGATAAAATATAAATTAAATAATGAATAAAATTATAGTTTAATTAAAAACTTTCGATGAGCTTTTGGGATTTCCGTTAAGTTTTTTCAGAAAATCTTCAATTTAAAGAAAAATTTTTAAAATGGTTCAAAGTTCTTAAATAAATTAATTTGAGTTAGCAATATGCAGAACTTCAGAAATTTACGAATGTCAGTCAATTCGCTAAAGGTAGAACTCCCGTATATGTCGGATATATACAGGATTTCTCATTTACAAAATTAATCAAATTTCCACCCTCTATGAAATTCCCACCCTCATCTTTAATTTATATATCAGATTCAAGTATAGTTGGAAAGTTTAAATTTACAGGTAGCTCTCTCTATAAGTTACCGTCAATCCGCATCACCCGTTTACTTTACTGATTTATTATAGAAACCATATCGACTATGAAAATGATTAAAAGAAAGAAGATCAAAGATTAAAGACGATGTAGTTGTTGTTATTTATTATTTTCATAATCAATTCTCTGGTGAAAGTATGTGTATTCTGTTCATCGTTCAAATAAAAAATTTTCATCTCATAATCATCTGAAACTTTAAAAAAATAAATAAAACCATAAATTTTATGTCGAATGGTTTTTGGATGTGATGAAATTTATTTTTCTCAATGCGATGCTATCAAAGTCAACAAGTTTTAATAACACCGCCGATCTACAGTTTATATTTTCATATATTTATTCATGTTTTTCGAATTATATAATTTGATATGAAATGTTGATATATAATTATCTGACTTTTCTGGTGGAAGTTTCTATGAAAGAAGTAGCAGAGACAAAGTGATTTGGTGAATTATCTCTAGAATTTTATATTTTTGAATGAGAATATAAATTCTATTGTTCAAATATGACGACATTCAGTTCCCTCATTTATTAACCGAGATGAGTTTAAATTAAAAAAAAAAATTGAAAAACGCTAATTATTCAGTTAATGGAATAATGGTGATGACACCAAATGACGAGTTTCAATATTTTTTTTTCTATATTTTTCTAATTTAAATATTTAAATTACACTTTAAGTTCAATGAATTTTTTTGTGGGCATGCGCCACTTGATACTCGTTTTTTGGAATCAAATAACCTTTTTTTTTTATTATTTGTTCTAGGGAAATAATGAAATTAAATTCACTTTTTATAATTTTTTATTTTGTTGAATAAAAAAGCCAACAATTCACGGTCTATGGTAAACTTCCGTTTTTTATTTAATGTTTGCAAAAAAAATAATTGAACCTTCTTTGTCTTCTTGTGGTAATGAAAATAAATAACAAATAAATTTAATAAAAAAAAATTGGTTAATTATAATAAAATATAATCAATCAAAATTCCGAGATTTTTTATTTTTAAAAATAATTGAATAAAATGAATGAATCGGGGGGAAGGAAAAAATTAACCTTGCTTAAAGGAGAGTTTACTTTAAATATTTGTCCCTCGAAAATAATTAAAAATGGCGATGCAATGTGGCTGAAGAGAGTTGGCGAATGATTATCAATACAAGTTTCTTCATAATTATTTTTTAAAAAGTTTCAATAACAAAACTTAAAGAAAGAATTAATTAATTGTATTTAATTTGTCTGACTGATGAAAAGTGAATGTCAATTAAATGTTTTTTAGAATTGCGGAAATTATTATTTTTAAATAGAAAAATATTTTTTGTTAATCAAAAATTATTTAATAAAAATTATATTCAATATTTTCCCATTTTTACGTGATCATTGATTTTATTTAATTTCATTTTATTTATATTTATTTTACTTCATTTACTTTTCTATTGTCATAAGAAATTATATCATGAATATTCTAGATGTGTAGGGAAAACGTGATTTGTTTTCCACCATTCGATATATTTTTTTTATTTTTTTTTATTT
>JANTOP010023838.1:0-12729 GCA_027564815.1 Symmerus nobilis | reverse complement strand
AGAAACAGAAAAAATATTAACTCGGGTTTTACCTCGGTGAAGATAAGGGCCCTTTTCCCTGTCACGATCACATATATTTACAATAATAATACAACATAAGATGTCCAAAGTGCACCATGTCCTCCATTTTCATATTTGCACCGCTGTAGTAAAAATTAACCAATAATGCACGATTTTCAACAGATAAAGAGAGTTGTTTTTTTCGAGAGTTGTCTGGAAATAATATTAAATTATATTTTTAGTATTTAAAATAATTTGAGCAATGAGAATTTCAATTTAATAGTCTCAGAACTATTTTCAAAAACAACTACAGTTTACTACTAATTTCTCAAAATTTTGAAACCAGCTCTTCCATTTTCTTAAATTTATGTAAATGGTATGCTATTTTTCAGAAATATATAATATAATTTTACGTCAGTTTGAATAACTCTCAGTTCAAATACTTCAGCAGAGTTAGTATAAACTGTTCGATTTGAACATTTTTAACAATAAAGTACTGAGAGTTGCGGCTCCTTTTGGATACATTTGAGAAGCACAGAGAAGTGCTTATTAGAAGACACATTTACTCCTACATATTCATAGCCATATCATTGTCTATTTGAGATACAATGCGGGTAGTTTTGTGTTTTACAGATTCATTTTTAGATTTAAAATGAGAACAATAAAAAAACATGGGGATTTTCAGTAGTATTGTACTTGCAAATACACTATCATCTAGTTTTACTTATTTTTTTTTAAATTAGTATAGTTAACTAATAAAATAAATTGTATCTAAGTAATATGTAAATAATTTCAAAACAATTAGATAACAATGGACGATATACGTCGTGCAGACGCTATGTCCTATAAAGAGGACCCAAAAGCAGTGTTACCAACCAAAGGTCAACGTGGTCTATTAGATTCTCGTTTGCCACTGTTCGGTTACACGATGGAAACGATTAGTATGCTGCTGGTGCCAATGTTTAGAAATAAGAAAGAAGCTCTCGGTTCGATGGGAAATGACGCACCGTTAGCGTGCCTGTCCGCATACCAACCATTACCGTACGAGTATTTTAAGCAATTATTTGCTCAAGTAACGAATCCACCAATCGATCCATTCCGTGAAAAAATTGTCATGTCACTACATTGTCCTATCGGACCAGAATGTAATTTATTGGAGCCGTCAAGTGATCAAGTGCATCGTCTATGGATACCGAATCCAGTATTAAGTATCGTTGATACTGAGATATTGAAACGTACAAAATATCGCGGTTGGTCAACGAAAGTGATTGATATTACATTCGAAGCAGCGTTGGGTATTGAAGGCCACAGTGAAACGTTGCGTAGAATTTGTTTGGAAGGTGAGAAGGCGGCCCGAAGTGGATATCACATTTTGGTCTTATCCGATCGTAAAGTTGACGCCAATCGATGTGCAGTGTCGGCTTTATTATCACTTGGTGCATTACATCATTGCCTAATCCGAAATCGATTACGTATGAAGGTTGGAATTATTGTTGAAACGGCTGAAGCCCGAGAAGTTCACCATGTATGCGTTCTATTAGGCTATGGGGCCGATGCTATTTGTCCATATTTAGCTTTCGAACTTGCATTATCACTTCGTGATGAAGGTGTACTGGACGCCGAAATGAATGATAAAAAAATATACGAATCCTATGCATACGCAATTGAAACTGGTATATCTAAGGTAATGGCAAAGATGGGTATCAGTACTTTGCAGTCGTATAAAAGTGCTCAGATATTTGAAGCCGTTGGTTTAGGATCGGATGTAATTGATACATGTTTCAAGGGGACGCAATCTCGTTTGGGTGGTGTTACACTGGATATCCTCGCCAGCGAAAGTTTGGAACGTCATCTAATGACGTATGGAAAATTAAATCCAGACACAAGAATTGTACGAAATCCGGGACAGTATCATTGGCGTCATGGCGGTGAAAGTCATATTAATGAACCTGGTTCAATTGCTAGCCTCCAAGAAGCAGCCGTTAACAATAATAAAAATGCATTTGAACGATTCCGTGATTCGACTCATCAAAGTGTTCAGGAATGTACACTACGTGGACAGTTGGAGTTGGTAAAGAATCGCACGAAAATTGATATATCCGAAGTGGAACCAGCTAGTGAAATTGTTAAGAGATTTGCAACTGGCGCAATGAGCTTTGGTAGTATTTCACTGGAAGCGCATACAACATTAGCCATTACAATGAATCGGATTGGCGGGAAAAGTAATACGGGTGAAGGTGGTGAAAATCCGGATCGTTACAGTAGTAAGTTGATTATTATTAACTCATGAACAACCAGAAATTTAACTTTTATTATTTTATTATAGATCAAGATCCCGAATTTAATAAACGTTCCGCTATTAAACAAGTTGCTTCTGGTCGATTTGGTGTAACCGCATCCTATTTAGCAAATGCTGACGATTTACAAATTAAAATGGCTCAAGGTGCCAAACCGGGTGAAGGTGGTGAATTACCGGGTTATAAAGTCACGGCGGACATCGCAGATGTTCGCCACTCCGTTGCTGGTGTAGGTCTTATATCACCGCCACCGCATCATGATATTTATTCAATTGAAGATTTAGCTGAACTTATATACGATCTTAAGTGTGCCAATCCGAAAGCTAGAATAAGCGTAAAGCTTGTTTCAGAAGCTGGTGTCGGGGTAGTAGCTGCCGGTGTTGCAAAGGTATCCAAAAGAGTAATGGTTCATATTTAAGATTATTTTTCAAGTGATTTTTGATTTATAGGGAAAAGCTGAACACATTACTGTTTCCGGTCATGATGGCGGTACTGGTGCCAGTTCATGGACGGGCATTAAATCGGCCGGTCTACCATGGGAATTGGGGATCGCCGAAACCCATCAAGTGTTGGTTCTGAATAATCTTCGATCCAGGTAATCTTTTCATTGTCATAATTTAGTTATAAACTCGCGATTTTTAGAACCGATATCGGCGCGACGCACTTATCATACTATAAAGATACTTTCTACAGTGTTGTTTGTTGTGTGTTGCGTATTGGTCGCTGTGTTATGACGGCCTCATTGTTTTCACTTTGTTCCGATTCATGAAGGAGATGGTCTGGCGAATTTGTTCTGTGTAATAAAAAGAAGAATTAGTAAATCATTTTTTTCATCATTATCTTATATATATTTTGTATCTATGCTGTATAAATGTTACATATATTATAGAGTTATTGTTCAAGCGGATGGTCAGTTACGAACTGGATTTGATGTGGTTGTGGCCGCATTGTTGGGAGCTGATGAATTTGGTTTCAGTACAGCACCGTTAATTGTAATGGGTGAGTGCTTTTTCAATTACTTTCAGAATTACGTTTTTTTTATCTTTTTCGTAGCATCATAAATGTTTGTAGCGGTAGTCCCTCATTTTGATTTTTATCTGATGATTTGAAGTAGTATCTAGTAGTATATAGTAATATCGCGAATTGGAATTGGTCACGGGAAACCATATGGAACTGATCACGGGCGAATTGGACACATTTGCGTCTTGTTTTGTTATAACGTTATAAGGTTCTAAGTTACTATAGAAGATGTTAAATAAAATGTTAAAATATTTGAAAATGTAAATGAAATACTAAATTTTTGTAATTTGTTCAATATTGGAAATTTTTTAGTACCATTTCCAACCTTATTTCATTTTATACGCGTAGTCAACGTATTTTCTTCAAGTATTTATTTATTTATTTATTTATGTTAAATACCTTATTTAATTCATTTGTAGAATTTGAAAGTAAATCTGTATTTCAATTGAATTGATGAAAATAAGTGTACTCTTGCAGCTTAATTACTTGAAAGTTGTTGGCATACATTTCCGCTTGTACTAAATAAGAATCAAAATCATCAGAATCATTATATATCTAGGGGCCAGATGTGAGCAAACCTACGGCCCGCGGGCCATTTGCTGCCCGATCAAACAATTCAATTGGCTCGCGGGACTATCTGCTAACTCGATTAATATTTTTGTAAAACGAACAAACATAAGAACCTACGAAACCTAAGAACTATTTCCTAGATATCAGTAAAAAGCAAGTTTAAATCAAGATAATTCTAGATTGGAGTCACTTATACATTTCTTATTTCCATTTATAATTAAAAATTAGAATATAATTACAAATTAGGAATATGGAAAATGATCAACGATCCTGGAAAAAAGTCATCAAAATTAGATGAACCTTTTTAATAAAATTTAGAATTGAAAAATCTCTGGCGATTTACAATCAGATTAATAACTGTGAAATAATCAATTTAATTTTGCCAAGAGTTCTGTCTGAATTTCTTAATTTTTCCGGTAATTTTCCGACTAATTTTCTTCTTAATTGGACTGTTTACCGAATCTCTGTTCTGAATATTCTGATTTTCCCGCGCGTTATTTTCCCTAATTTGGCTGACTTTCCCTAATTTTTTAAATTATTCTAAATTTTTAAATTCAATTTCTGAATTCCTGACCGTCTCGTTGCTTTTTTTTGGATTTTCTAGACTTTTTCCAACTATTTCGTCCCAATTTTTTCTCCTTATTGTCACTATATTCCAATCATTAACCATTTTTAGTCACATTCTGACTTGATGTGATCAAAATTGGAAGATATTGCGTTATGGGTCAAATTCGTCCCGTTATGGCAGAAATAAAGCACGAAATAAAACTCACCAAAAGTTGGGGTAAGGGAATTGTGAGCTGTTTGTGGTTGGGGGTGACTGGAAGGATTCAAATTATTGATTAAAGAAAATGGATTCTAAAAAAGTTGTTTATTTTTCTATTTCTGTCGACTTGGCTTTGACTTGGATCGATTTCCATTCCCTACTATTCTACGACAATTTTTGGGACTTTTACTCAAATGCGTAATTTTTTCTGATTTTCCTGGTCTCTGGGGGACCAATTAAAATAGTCAAATCGGTCGGGAAAAAATCAGAAAATCCAGAAATTTGGAATAAACTCCGAAACGTAGCGATAATGAAGGGGAAAGTCATGAAAATTTTATCAACAACTCGTTTAAAGTTGATAGAAGTCAGTAAAGATACGAAAATGGGGAAAAGTTTGGGATAGTTGGTAATCAGGAAGGAAAAGTCATATAAGGTGTGAAAAATTCCGGAGAGAGAACCAAGGAAATGCAGGAAAATATCATATTTTCCCGTGACTTCAATTTTAGATGATTTTTCATCCAACAAGATATTTCTTGATTTACCAAACAAATCTTTCAATTTCAAGGTTTTTCTCGATTTTTTTTTTATTTTCAAAATTTCACATGCAGAAAAATTTGCGTAATTTCATTCTTAAAATTCAATTGAATGCCAAAATATCAATTTTCAAAAAAACAAAATATTTTCTTATAATTCTTCATAAATTTCCTTAGATTAGATTAGAATAGATCCTTTCAAATTACCTATTACCTAAGGCAACTTTGTCTTAGATGAATTAATTGTAACCAACTTAAAACAATTTAGAACAACAATTCAAGAAAATTTAGCTGGGATATTGTCAAGGTAAAAAAATTCGATTTGTGGAAAAAATTACAGAAGATTATTAATGAAGATAAAAAAAGATTAGTAATAGGAGCCATCCTTGAGGAATTCCTGCCATTATATTAAATCACTCAGAAATTCCATTCAGCAACAAGCTAGTTTGAGCTAACTGAGACGTAGTTACCGACCTAATTGTGATCATGTTAATCATGTTTTTAGTGCGTTAGTATAGCGTTGAATAGAAAACGACAACCAATCATGAATTAAGACGGATAATATGTTCATTAATTACCTTTCGTATGACCTGGACTATAGTTATCGCAATTAGACAGATCGTTTGCGCGTCATTTGCCTTTCTTATACGGAATCTTTTTATTAACAATTAGAGTAAACTAAGACTGCATTGAATTTTACAATGTTAAAAAAAATGGAGAAAATTATTCAAAAGTTGTACTCTGCTAAGTTATGTCCAGAATGCTTATCAATTACCGCTTTAATAGCATTCAATAAACTCAATACAGCGGTTCCTAAAATAAAGTCACTTTTTACGAGATATTGTTTATACTGCCTGCAGTTTTTTGAAAATCACTTTGGGAAGTAGTTGATCTCTCGGATCGCTAGGAGCTAATTAGTGTTTCATGCTTATTATTTCACATATCGCGTAAATAATACATCTAATTTCTATTTATCTCTTCCAGGATGCACAATGATGAGAAAATGTCATTTAAATACGTGCCCAGTTGGTATCGCTACACAAGATCCGGTGTTGCGAAAGAAATTTACCGGTAAACCAGAGCACGTTATCAATTTCTTCTTTATGCTTGCAGAAGATGTAAGTCTAGTTTAATTTTAATTTAAATATTCTAATATTAAGTCTTAATTGATTAGATTCGAGCAATAATGGCTGACCTTGGTATTAAGACATTCCAACAATTGATTGGCCGAGTTGACCTACTGAAGGTTCGGGAGAATCTAACATCAAAAGCATCTACACTTGATCTGTCCCTACTGCTAACAAATGCATTAGATTTACGTCCAGGCACAAATATTATCGGTGGCTCAAAAGTTCAAGATTTTTCTTTGGATACACGACCCGATAATGATCTTATATTGAAAGCGCAACCAGTAATTGACGGTACTCAGGATATTCTAAATATTGAATCGACCATAAACAATGAAGAGAGAGCTTATACATGTACGTTAAATTACACAATCGCTTGTAAGTTTGGTGAACAAGGATTACCGGACGGTCGTAAAATTAATATCAATCTCAATGGTTCGGCCGGACAGAGTTTTGGGGCGTTCCTTGTTAATGGTATCACATTGACGTTATCAGGTGATGCTAATGATTATGTGGGTAAGGGATTGTGTGGTGGAACGATTATCATAACACCTCCGAAAGAATCTACATTTGAATCACATTTAAATGTAATAGTTGGAAATGTTTGTTTGTATGGTGCCACAAGTGGTAAAGCATTTTTCCGAGGTATAGCTGCTGAACGTTTTTGTGTCCGAAATTCTGGCGTTGTTTGTGTCGTTGAAGGTGTTGGTGATCATGGTTGTGAGTACATGACCGGCGGAACAGTTGTAATATTGGGTTTGACTGGTAGAAATTTTGCTGCTGGTATGTCAGGTGGCATTGCTTACGTGTATGACATTGATGGTTCATTCCGTATTAAAACAAATCTGGAATCCGTTGAACTGTTACCGTTAGAACAGGAAAAAGATAAACAATTGGTTAAAAATCTATTAACAGAATTTATACAACATACGGATTCCGTTATTGCTCAGTTCATTCTTAATAATTGGTCATCCGAATGCGGTAAATTTATTAAGGTATTCCCATATGAATATCAAAGAGTTCTGAAAACAATTGAAGAAGAGAAAATGAAAGCTGTTGTAAAGCCGAATGTTCAAGCTATTGAAAATGGCCAGACAGAAAATCTTCAAAATGGTAATGGGTTGGCGGTTAATGGCGAACCACTTATCAAGGATATAGAAGAAGCTATTCAGGATGTTGATATCGAGAAAAAGAAATTGGAACGTATATTAGATAAAACAAGGTACGAGTGGTTTAAGATTTCCTTAAAGTTCATCTTGGTATAAGAAATAGTCCTTGACAAGACAGCTATTTGACAGGGCTCGGGGATGTCATAAAATAAATTTCAGAACCATGCTAAGACTCATACTCATTTGAGATATTCAATTTTATTTAAATCTAAGAATATCGTATTTTTATGTCAACATTTTGAATTAAACTTTTAAAAGAATACTTAATATGCATTCGTAAAAACACTCCCATACCAAGTATAATCTCAATTGAGCGAATTATATTTTTTATTGCTTCTAACACCCTTCTAGGGGGCGAATTGTTAAAAAAGCTATGCTTTTTTCATAATCACCTCAACATCTAGGTTTCTCGGATACCGGGTTCCTTTCAGTTTTTTCTTTTGTTAAGCCGTTTCTCATACCCACGATCTCTTTCCAGAGGATTCATGAAGTACAAAAGAGAAACATCGATCTATCGTAATGCCACCGAACGTCAAAAGGATTGGGATGAAGTATACAACTTGCCACATGTTCGTAAAACGCTTAACAAGCAAGCAGCTCGTTGTATGGATTGCGGTGTTCCATTCTGTCAATCAAACATACATGGTTGTCCACTTGGTAATATCATTCCGAAATGGAACGATTTAATATACAATGGATACTGGCGAGAGGCGTTAAACGAATTGTTACAAACGAATAATTTCCCCGAATTTACCGGTCGCGTATGTCCAGCACCATGCGAAGGAGCATGCGTTCTCGGTATATCTGAACCACCAGTTACAATTAAGAATATTGAATGTTCTATTATTGATCATGCATTTGAACAAGGCTGGATTGTTCCAGAGGTATTTCGATTTTCGTCGATTCAAATTTATTAAAATTAATATTCCGAATTGTTTTATTATTGTAAGATTCCTGAAAATCGTACTGGAAAGAAAGTCGCTATCATTGGATCAGGCCCATCTGGTATGGCGGCCGCCGCGCAACTTAACCGTGCTGGACATTTGGTTACGGTTTATGAAAGGAACGACCGGATCGGTATATTATTCTTAAATATTAAATTTCGATGGATGAGTGAAAATTTTATTTGTAGGTGGTCTCCTTCAATATGGCATTCCAACCATGAAACTATCGAAAACCGTTGTTAAGCGTCGGGTTGATTTAATGGCAGCCGAGGGGATAACATTTAAAACTAACGTTCACGTTGGTAAAGATATATCGGCTAATGATTTGTTAAACGAAAACGATGCGTTACTTTTAACAACCGGCGCTACATGGCCTCGTGACCTTCCGTTGCCTAACCGTGATTTAAATGGAATCCATTTCGCAATGGAATTTTTAGAATCGACGCAAAAGAAGCAGTTGGGCGGAAAGCAAGATAATATAACAGCTGCTGGAAAAGATGTTATAATTATTGGTGGCGGTGATACTGGTTGCGATTGTATTGCCACATCTTTACGGCAGGGCGCCAAAAGTATAACAACATTTGAAATATTACCAGAACCGCCAACTAGCCGAGCTGGTGATAATCCATGGCCACAATGGCCAAAAGTTTTCCGAATCGATTACGGTCATGAAGAGGTTCGGGTTAAATTCGGACGTGATCCACGCCGGTACAGTACAACAACGAAAGAGTTTGTTGGCGATGGTAAGGGAAATATTAAGGGGGTCAATACGATACAGGTGGAGTGGACGCAAAGTCCAACTGGACAGTGGAGCATGAAAGAGGTTCCGGGTAGTGAGAAATATTTCCCTACCGATCTTATATTGTTAGCTATGGGTTTCCTAGGACCGGAAAAGACTGCTCCAAATGAATTAGGTTTGGAAATGGATAATCGTGGAAATGTTAAGGCGTGTAATGGACAATATGGGTCGTCAATTGATAAAGTTTTTGCAGCCGGAGGTAAATTAAAAACGAATCTAATTGATAAAATAAATTTAATACATTTTGCGTTATAGATTGTCGACGTGGCCAATCACTTGTTGTATGGGCAATTACAGAGGGGCGACAAGCAGCCCGTCAAATAGACACTTATTTGATTGGAAGACCAAGTGCATTGCCTGGACCAGGTGGTGTTGTGGATCCCACCCGTTCCCCATAAACAATTTAGAAAAGCAATCACATTTGGGTATTTATTGTTTGGTAGCCCATTTCCTTTTAATCGCTGTATCCCACCCCGGGAGGCAAGAAAGTATTTCGGCAAACTGAATAATTTTGTAATGATCAATTTTTTGTGATTTTAGCATATAAATTTTAATTGTTTAATGTTCGTTATTAAAATTAAAATTAAAATTTATAGTTTTATTATAAAACAAGATTAAGAAACGTATCATTATTTGAAATTGATTATATTTCAAATAGATTGGATGTTACAATTTTTTTTTAAATTTACTTTTCAGATTGTTTTATATTATTTTTATAAAATTATGGTAATTAGGTTGAGTTTTCTATTGATTAGAAGATCATACTAAATGAAATTCGGCTATTTTATAAATAGTTATCCCCATTCCATTGAATATCAAATTTTATTTGATGGGTTTCTATTAAAATTTATTCTTGTTTTTGATTCATTAAATTAATAGTTGGTACGATCAATTAATTTTTGATCTTTGGAATGTAATTCATAATTAATAACAAACAGTATGTAGTAGTTAATTAATTACATGAATGGCATATTAATTAAATTATGTTTATCATAATTATATCATAAATATTATTTGAATAAAATATTGTTTTGATTTATAAATTATTTGTTTTTATTTTTATATTCCGAACGTAGTCTTGAATTAGTCTGCTTATAAATATTTGTAGAACTTAAGCTGCATTAGACTTAACAACGAACTAAGTAAAATTCGTGAGAAATGTAGATTATTTATTTAAAGTTAAAGTAATGTTTTTCCTTTAGAACAGAATAAAAGTTCACAGATAAATAACAAGTCCCATTTATGTTTTTCAGTGAATTTAGGTTACTTCTCAAATTATCTCAAATTATGTTTTAAGGGCTGTGAAGTTTTGCAATACCGGGGTATTTTAAAAAGTAGCTTCACTAGTTTTAACATCTATCTTATAGTTATGAATAGTTGAAAATTGAAAATGTTTAATAAAATAATAATAACAAATATTATGTCAATTAAAAGTGTATTGTTACAAATCTGTAATTTCGTTATAAATATGTAATATTTACATTATACAATATTGTATAATATTACAAAATTATTAAATTAATTGAATATTTATAAATGTTTGAGTGTTCTACTGTTTCTTATAATATAAATACATTGGGTAATCCCTTTACAAGTAAATTTGAAATATGTAATTAATTTAAGTTACATTCGTAAGAATTTACTCTAAATGTGGTTTATCTTGACAATAATTAATTAATAAATATTTATATGGTTTTTAGAAAAAAAAAGTTTTAGAAATCAATATTTAACTAAATAAAATAAAATATTCTTTTAATTCGGTCATAATCACCACGGCTACAAACAAAATTAATGATAGAGCGCGTGTAGTTAATCTGATTTATAAAATTATTTAAGATAAGTTCTTTTTGTCATTTTTTTAAAATTAATATGTTGTAATGACTTAGTAAAAATGTTTATAAATTCCCTAAAAATTCTTAGTAGAGGCATTTACAAAATATTAATTGTGCAATAATATGACCAAAAATGGCCAGTAAAATTACTGGTCGGTCATATAATGACCCTATTCAAATTTAAAACGAATATCACATTGAAATATACAATTGAATCCAAGAATACACACAATTACTCTTCAATTTTGGTTATCCCTCCTTACTCAATTTATACTCAACTTTGTAATAATTTAGCCTTACTTTTAATAGTTTAGATTATTGGGTATAATAAAATTGAATAACTTTTCTGAGAGTATGCGACATGTGATATTATATTTACAAAAACCTGAATCTATATTGATTTAACTTGGCTTCGAGTTTCTAAATTCCTATTCTATTCTATTCACATACAATTTGTGTAATACTTGAATCTTTAATAACGCTTCTAGTTATTATGATCTTGATTGTTTCATTTAATAAATGTTTTATTAATGCACTCTAACCATTTGAATCCATCCAAATTCCATATCAATAAATGCTATATACCTGAAAATTAATTAATTATAGAATAGACTTGTATAATTGTTATTATATGTGATTATAAGAATTATATACAAACTTTAAAAAAAAAAGTAGAATCGTACTTATTGTATGACTTTAAACAAAACTATGTTATTCAAAAGTTTAATAAAAATTTTAATGTGGTTAAATTCAATGAAAGGGTTAATTTTTCTTGGAGGCTACTTGGAAATCCTTGGTATGTAAATGTATTTCGTTGTTCAAAAATTTCATGAAGTCTATAGAATTTTCATACGGCCTTTGACCGTAATTTTATAGGACATTTCAAAGAAATTTCATGACCATCTTCAAGAATTACAGGCAGGAATGATTTCTCGAATCAATATCGGCCTATTGGCAATTTCATGAAAATTATAAATTTGGTTAGTTAACCTGGAAATGGGCATTGCCGATAGGCCAAAAAGCCGTTGGGCCTAGACTGCTATTAGGTCGAAAGTACAGCTGATCCAAAAATGTTGATAAAAGTGAAGTACAACGATTTCTTATCGAATATTTCGATAGAGAAGAGACATCGCTTCTCTTACGTATTAATTAACTAATATATTAATAAGTAAGATATCATAAAGTAAGATAGTAAGAGATCAACAGTTAGGTAAATCAATTTTTGAATAATTATTATTATTTAATTTAATATTATTATTATTAATATATATTTTATTACAGGGATTTACCGAATTTGAATAGATTTGCTAAAAATTAGATTTGCTTATGCAAAATCGTCTCCTCTTTTATTATAATTAAATTTGTCCCATTTATACATTCATCATTTGCCTAAAAGCATTCAGCTCATAGACGTTCAGACGGTAGGCGCTTTCGGCAGCCCTGATTCCCAACGGTAGCCGATCCAATATCTTTTACCCCAAAATTTTATGCATTTCTTATGGCGCCGAAATTTTTACACTCGGAAATTTTGTAAACTTTGCGGTTTTACAATTTTAAGAATAAGTAGTATTTTAGTAAAAATTAAAACTTTAATATATAAGGTAAGGCGGGGCAAAATGATACACTAAAGTTACTTTTCCATCTGTAAATTTTATTATATTAAACAAATATT
>JANTOP010023827.1:0-12730 GCA_027564815.1 Symmerus nobilis | reverse complement strand
GGAGTCAGCATCATTTAGTAGAGTACTTTTAGGAAAGTGAGTGCACATTAGCAACTCAAGCGTTTCCTTTTCGTCTTGTGTCATTCAACAGAATGTTTAGAATACAGTCAATTAGCTTATGTAAATAATACGATTCGTTCATTTTCTGGTGGTTCTGTAACGATAAAAGAATCGATATGTGGATTCACCAGTGTTCCATTGATTGTTGGTGGAACGGCGGCAAAACCAATGGAATTTCCACATATGGCACTGTTAGGCTACAGAAAGGATAATAAGGTTGAATGGGGATGTGGTGGTACATTGATCAGCGATCGTTTTATTTTAACAGCCGCTCACTGTTTATTTTCGACTCAATTGTAGGTCAGAATCATTCGATTTTAAAATTTGAATTTACACCTGCTTCTATTACAGGGGTTCGGTTAAATTAGCCCGATTAGGTGATTTGGATTGGAAAAGTACAACAGATGAATCAAGTCCGATTGATATACCAATTGAACAGACTATTAAACATCCCGATAATTTAAGTACGAAATATAATGATATTGCCTTGTTGCGTCTCATTCGTCGGGTTGTATTTAATAAGTATATTCGACCCGCCTGTCTACCATCTCAATTTCGGATACCGACTAAAAAAGCGATAGCAACTGGTTGGGGACAAGTGGCATGGGTTGATAGAACCAGTAATATTCTACTTAGGGTTACGTTAGACTTTATATCCCATTCAAAATGTAAAGAGGAGTTTGAATGGGACGTAACAGATGAATTGCCAAATGGGAACGTAGATGCCACACAAGTTTGTGCCGGTTCATTGGAGGAAGACGTTGAAATGAATACGTGTCAAGGAGAGATTCGGGTGGACCGTTACAAATTTATCATCCCGAGGAATTGCATTGCATGTATTCGGTTGTCGGTATTACATCTTTTGGTAAGGCATGCGATAGTGCGCCTGGAGTTTATACCCGAGTTTATCCGTATTTAGATTGGATCGAACAAACAGTGTGGTGAAATCAAGCGAATTTTTAAGATCTTTTAATTAAATATTAATTTAAATTATAAAGGAGTTTATTTTGATTAATTTGTATACCTGGAATTGAACATCTAAACCCCCTATTCTAATTATAAATAATTAACCGATGGATAGTTGATCGAAGAAACAAATCAAGTCATAAAAAAGTGATAAATGATTTCACTAATTTTATTGCCAATTGACTTTTCCGGTTTTCCAAACCGAATATCGGCCAACAAATGACTAGCCTCCGTTACCCCATCACACTGCCGATAGGCGGCAATCAAATTAAATGGGGTCGAATATACTGATGTAATAGCAACCCCCTTTTCAATGGACAAACCTTTAAGTTGAATCAATTGCCGTAAAAATAGTTGACCGACGGTGAATCGATTTAACTTTCTGGACGTCTGATTGAAATATTTAAAATCCATTACGTTCAAATGGTTACCGTTCGGTGATTGTACCGATTCTTCTGTAAACTTGTCAACTACTTTCAGTGTTTTATCCTAAAAAAGGGTGTTTTTAAATTTTATAACGACTTAATTGTGAATCGTGTACCTCAAACTCATCGATTAAAATGGATGTTAATGTTGCCAGATATCCCATCGATTCCGTAAGGGATTTCGTGTATTTAACATTGAAATGATCCTGAATCAAAGTATTTTTCGCCGCCTGTAAAACCGTTTGTAGCGGTAAACCTAATCGAGCGTCACGGGTATCACATCCCTCAATTAAATAGATAAGATTCGCAATACCCGAATTTTTTAATCGAAATTTTTGTTCCTTAAATCGTTTATCTTTAATACTTTTAGCCAAATCATCCATACGCTTCCGTTCGACAATGTATGGAAGGATAACCTCATACCGATCGAACCGATCCCGAGCTATCCATGTATAATCACCGACACCCAATGATTTCACTTCGTACTTAACATTCGTCTTCTGCAAAGCATTATCGATCACTTCCTGCCGACCAACTTGTATTTCTTGGGCGTCAATCAATAGAATAATATCAAATGTACCGGCTGACAATTCTGATTTTACCGTTGGTTGAGGTGGTGGTTTCCGAACCGGTTTCCTTCGGATCCGGTTCCTTTTCTCCAACCTAATTTCACTCTCTAATTTATCTTTAATTATACTTAACTGGAGTTTATTATTAGCGATCGGATCTGGTAGATAACGTTGCCGGGGACTGTCCTTCTCTAACGTCAACATTTCACATAATTTCTGATCGAATCCTTTTAGTAGTAAACATTCCTGACCGGAATTTAATGGAAGCGGATATTTTCGTAATGATTCCAACGCTACATGAAGCGTTTCTAATATATTCCGATCACTTGCAGTTCGGTTGGCTTCGTCAATCCAACGTTCTAATGCGGTAACAAACAATGGATTCGGATTTTTCGGGTAAAAGCTTATTCGAACTTTATTAGGAGACAACATTTCTGATTATTGAATGGAAATTTCGCGATTTAACTTTGTAAATTTCTGATTTCGAATCCAAGATAGAAAATTAATGAAATTTGTAACGGATTTTGATTATTTTTATTTGTTTTTTGGAGACTTTTTCCCAGTAGGAGTTTCTTGAAATGTCAATGTCCGAACAGTGGGTCCCAAAAATGGCCATAATTGAATATTCATTCAACAAGTTTTTTAACTGACAGTTTGTTTTCAGAAATTATTGCCGGCCGGTTTGGAATCTTGAACAAAACATGAGAAAATGATTGAAATTCCCGATGATCGATCAGGATTAAATATTCCGTCGGATGAATTACATCTAATTGGTGCGGTTTCCAAGAATTTTGATCGTTTATTGTCAGCTCCAAATGTCGAACAACAATTGAACATCATAAAGAAGGTAAAACATTGTTTGATTAATATTTTAATTTAAATCAAATCTTATTGGCGTGTAATGTTACGTGGAGACTAAAGTACGACAGATTCAATTAAATAGGTTCCTGTGTCGTTGGTCATTCTAATCAATTGATTCCAGTATGGTATGGAATGGCCAATGCGAGTTCGTACCGGTCGGGTCTATTTCACCCTATAACGCTGTTAAATTTGTATATTATGGAACTCTAATTTTAATTTCGATTGAATTTCAGATAATAAACAATAAGAACGAGACAACAACACAGTCCCCGGTTCATCAAGAATATTTAATTGACCTTTGGTTCGATGCACCGTTAAAACATCCCACTCGCAATGTTATCGTCAAGTGAGTTCTCTGATTGATTCTTCATTTATAATTTATTTCAGGGAATTTCAAACTTTTTTTAGTCGCGGAGCCATTTCAATTAATATAAATTTTGCGGATCCCCTAGCTAAAATATCAATTGCTCGTTTAGGTCTCTTGAGGAATCCTGGTTAAGGGAAGTTTGTATTGTAAAAGTTTCTTTGAGCTTTCAAGTTTTTTAAAAGCTTTTGGAGGGAATTTTCAAAATCGTTTCTAATTTTAATAATCCATATTTTCATCGAAAAGTGGATTCCAAATAGCAAAATTATTTAAATGGAAAATAAGTTCCAATGATTTTAAAACTACATCCGAAACTTAAAGCTTACTTTGAGCTTTAAAGATTTTTATAAGCTTTTGGGGGAAAATCTCTGTTTTGATTTAAATTTCAGAAATCCGATGAGAACTTAATTCCAAACAAATGAAATGAAACTAATTAAAAGCTTTCAGTAAACTATGGAAGCTTTTCAGTGAAAATGTAATATTTCGGTGCAGTTCATTTATTTAGGTTGAAAATAGGTGTCAATACGTACCCGAAAGTTAAAGCTTTTTTTGGAGCTTTTCCGTTTTTGGAAAACTTTTAAGAAAAAATTTCAAATTTGATTAAACTTTCAACAATCGGATGAAAAGTAAATCCCAAGCAAACAAAATTAAATTTGTATTGAGAGCTTTCTGTGAACTTTGGTGATTCTAATAATGGTTTTTTGAGAAAATAGGAAATTTCGTTGTGGTAAAATTATTTGGCAGAAAGATAGATTTCAAAACGAAAAAAAAAGATTTCAAAACGTACAGGCTTCTAGGAGCTTTTCCTATTTTGAAAAACTTTTGGTGGAAAATTCTATATTTCATTAAAATTTAATTAATCGTGAGAAAAGTTGATTCCCAATAAACAAAATGTAATTTGTATCAAAAGCTCTCAGTGAACTTTTACGATTTTAATTGAGCTTTTTTGAGGAAAATTTAAATTTCATTTTAGAAAAATTATTTCGCTGGAAAATAGATTTCAATACGTATAAAATTATATCCGAAAATTAAAGCTTTCTTCGAGCTTTCAAATTCATCAAAAGCTCTTAAGGGAAATTTCGGATTTCTTCGATTTAATTAATTGTATAAAAAATGGATCTCGAAATTAATAAAGTTAAGTTTTAATTAAAAGCTTTCATTTAGCTTTTCTAATTAAACTTCAGATTTAATTAATCAAATAAAAATAATGAATTTTCCTGGTAACTTTCTCTTCTTTACGGACTGAAATTTCCACGGATTTTCTTCCGGACTTGGAAAATCTAATGACGCAGTATTGTTTTCTAATCATCGGATAAAGAAATTGAATTATCAAAATTAAAAAACAATCAACGCCCGAATTTTGGTGGCGATTGAAAAGGCACGTCGTTATTTCAACGACCACTTTGCCGGAAAATTGGTTATAGTTATAAAATTATAAAATTTTAAAATCCCACTTACAGCTCATTTAAAGGGTGGTTTGGTAGATATATTGAGATAAAAACCTTAAAGGGTTATTTAACAAAGTTATATTTTAAAAATAACTTAAAAAAATATCATTTATTTTCGGGAAAATTTTAATGGAAATTTGAGTTTTAGACACATTTTTTTTCGAAACTTGGAAAATCTAATGACACAGATTTGTTGCCAAATAAATAAGAAACAAATTATATTCTAGAAACTATTGTCCAAAATCAATCACATCAATCCCTTAATTTTGGTGAATATTTGAAATCAAACATAATAACCGAATTAGTACCGCGGAGCCCCTGAAAAGGTCTCGCGGAACCCTGGGGCTCCGCGAAGCACAGTTTGATAAACATTGATTTATTTATTACTTCTAGATATCTGAAAACCGTTCCAATTAAAAATTTCGAGTCATCTATCGAACGGACATTCGAAATCCATTTAAAACGAATGATCGACACTGTAAATCCCAGCGCCAGTGATTATAATCGTCTTGTGATTCGATTCATTGCGAGTTTTGATATATTCGATGATTCGTTGATGTGTTGGGAATCGATTGGAAATCGATTGATTGAGTTGATTCAAAGAACGATTGATTTTTATATAAGAAGTTTGAGTGGGTGAGTTTTAAGAGATCGTTTTCAATTTATTATATTTTTATTAATTTGATTTCCATCGATATAGTTTAACACAATCACCGATTGAACGAAACGAGCTGTTATCGTACATCCACAATTCGATTCGTTTAATTCTACTGATGATAAAGAAGCTTCCCAATAAGGATCTGCAATTTTCTGAAATTGAATCTGATTTAAATGCTATCCTATCCATCGAACATATCCCATTAGACACGAAAATAAACTGCGGAACATTTTTAGCTTACAATTCTCGATCAAGTAATCGATTTAACGATTTAATAACTAATCAATCGAATCATATACGAAATTTATCGATATGTATTGGACTGATAAATTCAATTGACACCGAAATCGATGTTAATTTGATCGGTGATACGATTAAATTTTTTAAATCAATCACCGATAAATATACAATTGATATTCAAATTTTATTAGCTGTTAATCGTGGGTTTCTGCAAGCATTCAAACTATTGAATCAGATCGAAACATACGATGATCGGTTCGTCGAAATAACCGAACGATCCTTTCATTTGATCATCAAAAATTTGGATCACATTATCGATAGTGTACGATATTCAACGAAAGATTTATTCGGTAAATTGATACAATTTGCAAGTAAATTTCATCAAATCGAACATTTCGTTTTGTTGAACATCCAATCAAACTTCGATGAACGTTCAATTAATTTAAGTGAAGATCCAATCTATCCAATCATCGTTGAACAATGTTGTCAACACTTTGGTACCGATTTTGTTGTAGAACATTTCACGAAAGTCCATTCAAATATTTTATCGGGCCTGAAAAATGGGAATCCAAATTTCATCAGTTGCTACGAACAGTTTATCGGTGGATATTCGTGCGATAAAAATTCGGAGAAATTTTACGTTGATTTGATTGAACCGTTAATTGATTTAACTGGTCAAATTGATGATGATAAAATTGTTATGAATTTAATAAATTGGTCAATTAAACGGAATCCGAAGATTGTATCTTGGATAATGGCTGATCGAGAGAAATTATCGATTGCGAATTATTTAAATGTAGTGGTGGCTGTTCGGAAAATGAATGCAGATGAATATTTTCCGGATGATTGGCAACCGGGAACTGATGAAATTATATTAAAGGCAAAGGTAAGTGTTTCAAAGTTCTGTTTCAACTAATTTAATTCATTCAACCTTTTAAATACCTTTTTAGGTACTCGACTCTCCGGAAATTCGTTTAATGGCCTTACGGTTAATAATTGATGTTCACCGTACAACGGATCCTTTCACTGAATCGGACCTACAATACATCTTATCATCATTACATTATAATTTCAGCACAACGAACGAATCGTTCATTCAACAATTGATTTTACTAATGAAAAAATGTTTCGATCGTTTAACGAATAGCTTATCGAAGCTTCCCGTTGAGAAACAAGATATTAATCAAAGATTTTTATTGAATTTAACCAGACAATGTATATCTGAACTTCCGAATAAATCGGAAGGAAGGAAAATTTCATTAATTATTTTATTAGAAATTTTAAAAATTAATAATTCGGTTCCGGTTGTAGATCACTTAATTGGTGATGTAACCGGGATGTTACAACGTCTCTTAATCGATAATTCGAATGAATCGAATAAGATTTGTATTAATGAAATTTTTAAGCGATTACCATTCGATTGTATTCGATATTTGAAAGAGATTGATTTGGAATTAGTTGATCAATTAACGGATAGTGTAAAGGTGGATGATACAATAACTGCTGCTTACTTAATCGAATTCGGTTGGTTGACGAAAAGGTTATTTGATAGTCGATTTGATGCGATCAGTTGGTGTGAAAGGAAATTACAACAACGAATTTTGGTGGCTGAGAATTCGTTACTTCAAGCGTGTGGTCATAACACTCTGTACGGAATGGTATATTGTATCAGACATTCACTTAAACAATTCGATTACAATACGATCGATTTGAATTGTCAACAATTTTTTCAACGATTCATTACAATTTGTAAGGAATTAAATTCGATTGTTGGACCGATCGTTAATAGTTCATCGCCTGAAGGTTACATGCCGACTGATAATCAATTGAATGTTGATATAACTCCACAAATGGTTCTATTATGTGCCTGGCGAACCGTACAAGAAGTTTCTTTATTTTTAGGTGAATTTAGTAGGCGATCACCATTAATTTCCGATACGAATCCGATGGGATTGTTAACTGGTGATGATCTTCTTGGGATCGGTGCCCATTTTTTGGCCTTACTGACCGAAACAAAACATCGTGGTGCATTTGAACAATGTTACGTGGGTTTCTTAAATTTTTGTACCCGTTTATGGCAATCAACCGATCGTCGATTGAATACGAAGCCAATGGAATGGCTTCGACAATTATTTGAAATGATTGATGGACGGGAGAGTGCAATCGACGGTGGACCATTTAAAATTGAACGAATTTGTGCGACACGTCGTTCGGCCGGACTACCGTTTATTGTACAGGCAATAGTTATATCCGAATTGGATGTTGATTCCCAAGTAGCATTTGATTATTGTATTGAACGGTTATTTGATTATTCTCGGTTGGAACGATTGGAAACGAAAATACATTCATTGAATATTTTAAGAATGTTGTTTAGGTAATTATTCAATAAGATTGAACTAACTGGTACCAACAACCTCTATTTTAGATGTTCGGAATTAAATAAACCAATTACAACGGCAATATCGGCTGGTTTCGAGTGTGCTTTAAATGGATATTTGGGTGAAACATTTGCTGAACGTAATTCAGCTACCTTACTATTTGCTGCCGTTATGACTAGAGGATTCGGTGTCCAAAGGACAAAAGACTCAGATAATCTGTCAATAAAAAATAAAATGACCGGTACAATGTTTTTTCAACGATATCCTCTATTATACGATCGTTTTCGATTAATTTTATTAACGGGAATTAAAACCGGTACACAATCGGCTGCTTTACATCCTGTCCTATTGATATTGGGTCGGTTATATTCAACTACCGCAGAAAATTCGAATCAAGAATTGTTAGCGTTATTACCGGCATTAATAAACTGTTGCCATTCTACGGAATATGAATTGAGACGATTAGCTATTAAAGCTGTTGTAGGTAGCGTACCGATAAATGATGTTGGGATTCTTTTAACTGGACGAATCGACAATATAATGGTAGTTACTAAAATTGCCATTCTATTTCATTTTTTATCGTTTTGTTCGTTTTTAGAATATTTTAAAACGAAACAATTTATATAAATTTGGAAATAAAATTCATGGAGATTTACAGATAATATTGGGAATCGTTCGATTGGGAAAACAAAATAAATTGTCTATCATCGATTTGGAACATTTGTTCCGAAGGATAATTTCTATCGATCGAAGAAAATTGTATAATTCGATCATTTATAAAAGTTACGTTGACGTTTTGATTGAATTGATATTCAGGTTAGTTTCTAGGTTGTTAAGTAGTGTTCTTAAACCTTGGTCTTACACTTAATTTTAGTTTAAAAACAATTAATAAAAATCTACCGGATATCGAAGGATTATCAAACGAAATGTACGCTCATCTAATCAAAACAGCCGATAAAAATTCAATAGGTGATTCGGAAGCGAAGAAATCATACTTATTACTCTACGTTTTGTTCCAAACATCGTCTACTCATAGAATACCATTTAATAAATTATTGGAATTAATTGATACGATATCGATTTCAAACTCATTAAATATTCTATTAGAAATATTAATTGATAAAAATAATGAAAATTACGATATTATCATCGATTTGATAGATGTACAGGAAATTCAACTAACCGAATGGTTAACGGTTAATAATATTCCTAAAGATTGTAAGGAATTTTCAATTGAATATAGAGATATCCTCTGGAGGATAATCAACGAAAGCAATCAATATTATTTAATTACAAAATCATATATTTTATTAAGTGTATTGGATCGTTTCCAATTAATTACGAGAAATGTTTTGGAAATAATCGCTATGCGATTGAACAACAAATCGGATGATTGGAAAATTTCTATTCTTATTTATTTATATGGATTGGTGAGTAGACCGTCCAATCGGAAACAGTTAATGGAAATCGGGATACGTGAAGAATTATTTAAAATTATTATCGGAGTAATACGATCAAATTCAATTGATTTAAGGTGGGATGAGATGTTGTTAAATAAAAATGAAATCCTTGAAATTAATTTTTATTCATTTTTAGGATAATTACAACGAAATTATTTACGATAATAATTGATCAATTAAAAAATTGTATAAACCGAGACGATGTACGATTAATTAAAGATTTAATTCGAGATGATTGTAATGAAGTTCGATTAATTATTTCCAATTCAATTATCGATTGTTTGGCACCACAATTGGATGAGAAATGGATTAATAATAAGGAAAGGGGTAATAAGAAGCAACAAAGAATAACACGATAAGCAATACTTCGATTTTATTTATAGATTTTAATCCAATATACACCGAAGAATTACTAACTGAATGGGTTCTCAAATATAAGCCAATCGATGCATACGAGAATATTGCCAAGAATGGTTTCTGGCTGGACGAGGATTCGACTACATTTTTAACTGATTTGGGAACTGCGACTCCTTTTACACCGGAGTCGATATTGGTTCGCAGCTCCGATCGAGAATAGAGAAGAATTTAAATTATTAAGACTTAAATTATGTATATTTTTTAAGAAATTCTTATATTTTACATTAACTGTTTAATTTGATTTTTTATCGGTTTTTTGACTCTCCAATTGAGCTCGCAATTGTTGATTGAAATCATCTTCCACATTATCATCATCCCAATTGTCTTCCCAGACGTTCACTTCGTCTCCGTCATCTTTGGCGCCGGCCCAATCTAAGGGAGAAACATAAATCAAATATTGAGGATTACTGAATTGATTAATAGGTAATGGATACAAAGCATGACATTATAGGGGTATTCAAAAGTTAAAGGTGAAAGTAGGTTAGGCTGGGGGTGGATATCAAGGCCGAAATTAGGTTAGGTTATGCAAAATATGTTTTCTTACCTTCTGCTGGGAACTCTTCGAATTCATCATCCTCTTCCAACAGACCTAAATCAACTTTCGATTTATCTTTATCAGCCATTGTTGATAATAATTGCAATGCCACTAAATCACACAATTTATTTAAATTTCTGTTCAGAAAAACGTCTTTGTTTTTGTTTGCATATAAATTAAAACAGAATGATTTTGCGTTTTCATTTCATGACGTTTTATTGGAACAGAAATTTCAACAGCTGTTTCGTACGGAAGTCTCCAATGGTGGTCTCCAAAATAAATGTCAAAACGCTCGATTCAACCGTCAGCTGTCTTTCACCTTTTCGCTAGCCATTTTTGAGAAACACACACATAACAACAAAATAAAAAAAAAAAAGAACGATTTTGGGAAAGCAGAAATTTTTTTTCTTATTTTTCTACTCTGGCACATTTAATTTATAATTTTTATCTATAAATGTCCGAATTGCAATCATCGTTATTGTTAAAAAAACAATTAGCCGGTAAGTGAATTTATCACATTTAACGGATATTTGGGGGATTAAGTGAGTGGGGTACATGGAAAATGGGTGCCGAATGGATGGTGAAAAAGAATAAAAATGGTTCGATGGCCGCGATGAATATGAACAAAAAAAAAAAACGGAAATTTTCATGCTTCTTTTTATGGATTTTCTACCCAAAATTAAATTGTACCGTTAGATTGTTCTAGAAATTTTTCATTTCCGTTTCAATTTACGGGTTTTTAATTATACTTTCGAGCTTATTTTCTTATCGAAAGTGATGGAAGAATAATCTATTCTACAGGGAACACATTTCAAATCAATAAAATTCCAGTCTCTTCATTTTGTATATTTCTTTCTGAATGGAATAAGAATTTCCTTTATCGATGATTAACTGATTAAATATAGAAATATATCAATAACAGATTTGCAAAGAAAATTGATAAGGATATGGATTATTTTTGTTCGAAAGAAAACCGTCTGTACACGCCCCAATTAAAATACGATTAATGATATACTTTTTTTTTATCTTCTTTTCTGGTTTATTTTCAGAGCTGAATAAGAATCCTGTCGAAGGATTCTCAGCTGGACTGGTAGATGAAAGCGATATACATAAATGGGAAGTATTAATCATTGGACCACCCGATACGTTGTAGTAAGTTTTTTTTTGATTGCATTACAAATCGTATTTTCCATTGAAAATTTATTTTATATAACCTCACTTTCTCTACTTGTGATATAAGATAGGGTTGCCAATTCCATATTAAATTATTTACAATCCAAAAATTATATATGTGACGCGTCGTGACAAAAGGGACCTTATCTTGCCAGAGTAAAATTTTCAGTAGCGGACAAAACATGAGTTTAGGTAAAAATTTCATGTTTTGGGTTTTTGATACCAAACGCTCCCTACATATCTCAAGATCAATTAACAAGTGAAATAACTTTCAATTTTAACCGCTAAATAGCATAAAAATCTATTTTTCTAAACCTCTACCCAAAGAACAAATTGGATCTAAACTTGCCAATGTAAATCTTATGAGGTAAATGTGTGCACATGAACACTGTATTAGAACTATTAGACAATTTGTTCGTAAAATAACACAAAGAGCCTTTTTGTACCCCCCCCTCCCCCACCAATCCCCCGAAAAATTGGAGGGGGGGGGGTTAGGGATGATATTAATTTTTAAACTTTTGGTGATTGGGGAGTACCAAAATTGAAAGGAAGCTTAAAATTCATGAACTAAACCCAAATAATGGCATAAAAAAAGTCAAAAATATAGCCAAACTTTAATCTCAATTATCTCAAAACTATCATTTTAGAACTATAAAATTCAAAACGCCATAATTTTGCCAATTGAAGACATTTTTGTGCGATTTTTTCTGCGTTCTCTTCAGAAATATCCTTTATCCAATAGTATCAAAAACTCAAATTTAACCTCTGGCAAGATAAGGGCCCTTTTGTCACGACGCGTCACATATTTCCATGATCAGTTATTACGGAAATTGTGGATGAACTTTTTTTATTTCTGATATAACCGACAACAGCTGATCTATTTTCTGTATAATCTGTTGAGAAGAAAAAATTTCAACAAAATTGAAAGGTAGTAATTTTCCATGTGTAAGAGCCGTACATACACGTACAAACTTACTTGACAAACTTGCTTGATGGCTTGACAAGGCCACAGTCGACAAATTACTTTTCTGACAAAATCAGAAATTCGTCAAACTTTACATCAAGCCATCCAACTCACAAACATCACCCATGCACCATTAAGCTTATGATACATATACTGCGATGCGTTGAGTTCTGCGATGCGATGAGTTCTGCGATGGGGGGCCTGATACATAT
>JANTOP010023816.1:0-12732 GCA_027564815.1 Symmerus nobilis | reverse complement strand
ATTCTGGAGAAGAATCAACTGATACCTCACTACATCCTCTCTTTGATGTTGTTGGAGGATTTTCCTCTGTGGGAAAAACACTCCCTGAAGGAGATCGAGTTGTTGGCACTTTAAATTTATTTACTTTTATTAATATTTAATTAATTAGCAGAAAATTTATTCGCGACCGATTTGTTCAACATACAAAAATGAACTGCATTCCATTCCAATACATATTTTTATTCCATTATTTAGTTGGGACATTATAAAATAAGATTTTTTTTAGAAAATTATGTTTAATGTAATTTACGTAATTTGTAGTCCTTAAAAATGGTGGACAATTTACCGAAACCTACCAACTTATGGCTTATTTCAAGTGGCTCGCGGGATCTTCTGCTAACTCGATTAATATTGTTGTAAAATTTTCCTGTAGTTGATTTTCTCAACATTTTCATTATTCTTCGATTTTTTCCGACACTTTAAGTCTTTTTGCTATCTTTTTCTGACTATTTTCCGGTCTTTTACTCGAATCCGTAATTTTCTCTGATTTGTTTTGTATTTAGGAGCAAAAATTATGTAGGAAAAAATGAGAAAATCCAGAAATTTGGAATAAAGTCCGAAAAGTCCTGATAATGAATAGAAAAATAATAAAAATGTCACCAACGACTCGATAAAAGTTGATAAAAGTCAGTGAGGAGATAAGAAAGTAGAGAAATGGACAGTTAGAAATCAGCAAGGAAAAATCACAAAAAGCCGAATGAATGAATTTGTAGATGATTGCCGCCACATCAAGTTTTCAAGACATTTCTTGATTACAAAAAAAATATTTTTCAACTTCAAGATTTTTCTTAATTTTTATAGTTTCAAATTTTCACAAAATTTGTACGAAATTTGCGAAATTATTTTGTCAAAAAATCGATTTTTAAGAAATCAAAATTATTTCTTATATTTCTCATGAATTTAGCAATTTCCTAGAATTCCAAGAGAAACAATACTCGAATTTTAACGGGGGTGTTCCTTCGAACTCTCGGTTTTTACGAAGTAAATTTAATATTTTCGGGACTGTAGCAAAGTAAATTCAAGCACTAATAGTTACACTACTTAGTTACTTAATTTTACTACGAATTTGCTCAATATAATTAATTGGATTTTGTTAAAAATTTGGTAAATTGATAGTTTAGATTCCTAGAACATTATCATGTGGCCCTCCGAAATTGTAAACCCACGAATTATAAATTCGTAAATTTTTTGAAAATTGTTTAAATTCTGATTAATGAATTCTTTGGACTTTAAATAAAGAAAAAAAATTATTTTATATATTTATTTTATTTTAAGCCGATGTGGTCATGGTCGATAGCTTCATCTTGTAAATTTGGAAAATTTATTATTTGCGAGCAAATTCATGTAGGATTTAGTATTCTAAGCAAGCTTGTTTCCTTTTGAAATCTTTATCTACTAAGTATTTTTTCCCTTTTATACTTTTCTAATTTTTCCTTAAAGCTTGCATTATATTATTTTAATTCATTTGGGATAATCCCTATGTACAGTAAATATTAAGTTCAGCCACATTTCCATTCCCACATTCATACGGTTGGTACGAGGCAACCTCTGTATGGATATAAAATAGGTTTAAATTATTTATCGCTTTTTTCCATTTACTTCAATCCAATCAATTAATTTCGCGTAAAGTCTGGGAATAGTGGAAATATCTGCACTACGATTCACTTCATTTCGGGGGGCTTCTTCAACTTATATTTTAAAAATCCCCCGAAAAATCGAATTGTAAGAAATTTATAAAATTTGTCTGCCAGTATCTCGGAATATTTATATTTCCTGGAATTTATATTAAGGAATGGGTAAAAATTATTATGTGGAAATTAAACCTAAGGGTTCAGCAAGGAAATTGTAGAACAAACTTTTTTTTTTAAAACAGCTCCTTGATTTTAGAGGGACATCAAGAAAACGGTGATTTTTCAGGAAAACGGTTATATGTTAATTTCCCGGAAAATTTAAAATTTGAAAATTTCGAAATGGATTCAAATAGGAGATATCTTATGTCATCGATCAATATCATAAATTCTAGGGGTTCCCTCACAACATATATTTTTAAAATTACACCAAATTATTCCTTAGTAATTAACGGAGAGATTCTGTTAAAAATCATAAAATTTTAGAGTTTTTTTTTTCCAATTAATTTGAAAATAATCACGAAATATTAAACTTTTTTTACTGTAAATTAAATTAAAATTTACCAATTAATTTTAAACTTTCAATGAGCTTCCCAGATATGTTACCTTTATTTTGGAAAATTTTTAAATTTCGTTAAAGGATCGATTATCTCGATAGAAAACAGATTTTTAAACGTACAAAATTAAGTTTGAATGTTAGAGCTTTCGTTGCGCTTTGAATAGTTGAGACAAGCTTTCTACAAAAATTCCATACTTCATTTACATTGAATGAATCGGATAAAAATACGATTCCATATTATGTAAAATGACATTTTAATTGTAAGCTTTCAATGAGCTTTCGAAATTTTATAAGCTTTTTCTTGGGAAATTGGACTTGAATACTTGGGAAATTATATGCTCACGATTGTGTACATTTGTCACGTCTATGTTCTTGATGGCGAGTGGAGTTGTGAGATTATTCAGAGTGCTCGTTTTACAAGAACTACATAAAAGATACGTTTAAAATAAAATAAAATTGCTCTATTGATGATAATGATAAATAATATCTCCAGATTTCGTCTCCAAATCTGAAAGAATCCAAATTTTAAAAGCCCACTTCGATTCGATTCAAAATTCGATTCGCCCTAAATAAACGAACATCAGAGGTGATATTTCTAATTCACAAAAGAACCAAAGTTAAAATTTTTACCTTCGATTGCCTGGAATTTCACCTCCATTAAAAAATAGATTGAGTGATCGGACATTATTCGCTTTCAAAAGATATCGTGCTATAAAAACAAATGTTTTTGGAAAAATTACCACCAGCTAAATTTTGAAAGTTCAATTTTGGTGAACATTTTTCACTTCCTGGCGTCATATCTAGGCTAATTTAAATTTATTTTATCAGGTAGGAAATAATTGGTATCCATGGAACAATAGTACCGATAATATTAAATAGGACGCCCTTTGGAGCAAATTTTTCCATTTTAGAGGAAGGAGGGAAGTAATACTTAAGTCTGGAAGGTGTCCCGACAAAGTTTCCGAGCACAAAAACAAAGGTTTTCCAAAATTTAGCTACTGTTTGGAAATAAAAATTTACGTAGAAGCTAAACTCAAGGAATAGATGCAAAGTTTCGTCGTCTAAGTCTTTTGTTTTTACTTACCTTTAAATGTTTCATTAAAAACATAAACCATGTATCAAATAAAAATTCCTTTTTCTTTTTTAGGATCATCAACTCAACCAGCCATGTCCGATGAATTAGTACTTTTTAAAAACCGTTTAAAATGTCTGGAGAATATCATGCATTTATTAAACATCCCATCTCCTCACAAACTACATTCTTCCCTAAACGATTTGTATCATTTAATAAAAGGATGCACCACTCTAAACACTGGTGGAAATTTTGAATGGGTCGATTCAAAAGTGATAAAATCAATAAAACATGGACATTTCATAGTACTCGAACATGTGAATTTATGTTCAGCGGCAATATTGGATCGATTGAATCCAATATTTGAACCAAATGGTACGCTTTTGTTATCCGAAAAGGGTGTAAATCAAAATGATACGACAGAAATTGTAAGGAAACATAAGAATTTCCGAACATTTCTTACAATGGATCCAAAGAATGGAGAGATATCAAGAGCGATGAGGAATCGTTGTATAGAATTATATATCGATCGTCATAAATATACCGAAGATGACTTAAAGAAATTAATATTCGTTAATGGGGTGAAGGAGATGTATATGATTGAAGGTTTAATTGAAATTCATATGAAATTATGTGATTTATCGGAATTCAATAGCTTCACTGTATCCCACATCATAAAGTCAGCGTTTTTGATAACGGAATATTTAAAAATGGGATACAATGATCGATTGGCTATATTAACTGCAACATTAGAAGTTTACGTTCGATCGTCTAATGTTGATCTGTTAGGTTTCGGTTTGAAGTACTATCGAGAGAAATTGGAACAGGAGATTAAATCTATTGTTGATGGATTAGAACCGTACGATAATGTTTTTATCTACGATAATATAATTTTAAAATCGAATCAACTGAATGCATTCGCAATGATACGATTACAATGTGAACCATTCGTAACGGCTGTAAAAGCAGTAATAAATAGCAGTCAGAATATTACCGAAATATTTAGCCGTTTATTTTCGCGATTTAAAAATGATACCGTTCAGGAGATAGACATCGAACAAATCAAATTTATGTTGTATTTCTTATATGAAATTTGTTCGGTTAACGATTTTATTGAAAGAAAAATCTATATAAAAAATGTATTGAAAGATTTGCAAGTACAATGTTCAACATCTACTGTTTCGGAAACTTTAATGTTATTATTACGGTTAAATGAGGAGTTGGCTGATAGTTTCAAATCGCTTATTGAACTATGTAACGTCCACAAGGAACTTCCATGGAATTCGAAGCTATTTCATAGAATCAACGATTATTTTATTGCTTCAAAAGCCCCGTTACAAATTAGTGCAGCACTAATTGCAAACGTTTTAATTGATTCGGTCCAAATTCAAAATATAATTGATTTATCAGAAATCAATGTAATTACATATTCAAAAAATATATTAGAAGGGAATGCACCGTACAAATGTGATCTAATCGATGGTTTATACAACTTTTTGACTACGTTTAAAGGTCATATGATGGGATTTTTAAAACATTACCCAGTTAATGATAATTATTACGTTAATTTGTTATGTTCATTGATGTGGTTTAATCGATTAAATACGGTAAGCGTAGTGTCATCACTCCATTATTTATATCCACTACCTTTATATTGGTCTATCTCTTCACCTCTATCTCGTTAGGCTATTCACGCCATACATTTCCAGATCTTCATTTCAGGGGATGACTGGGTAGACATTTTTAAATTTGCGAGGATTTGTCGAGTACCAATTTCATAGTTTCGAGTAAAATGGATTTCAAAATTTTATAAAAAATATATCCCCAAAAATGAACCATAAAATTACCAAAAATGTTCCTTCAAATAAGGAGATATTAAGAGATTTCTCAAAATCTAGTAATATAATTAAAAAAAAATCCGTTAAACAATTTTCGCAGATATTTATTCAAAATTGTAACAAATAAGTGGCCTACAGGATTAGCCGGGGTGTTTTCCATCTTAATGAGTTATTTATCTCAGATCTTTGTATATCTAGTTCAGAACTCCCGAGTATTCAACAATCGAGACTGTATCCCTTCAATAAAATGGCATATTTAATTAGGTGATCCACAATCTGTAATCTAACTCCCTAATTACTGAGCTAAAAACTAAAACTAAAAGGATATACCAATAGAAATACGATAGTTTTTCATAAACTTTCACAAAAATTATGAAAATTATAATCGTGATTTTGTGCCCAATGTAACTTTCTCATCAACTTATAAATGGAAAATGATCTTTCCCGGAAAAACTCTAGAAGTAAAAAAGATGTAGAATAGATCACTACTTAAGATAAGATCTAGCATCCGGCCATTTTCCGACTTTCCTTTAAAATTATCATGCCGGGCTTCAGACATTAACTTAAAATTGTACTATAAAATAAATAATTTATTTTACAATCTCATAACTCGTTTACAAATTTTTTTCTTCCAAAATCCTGAAATTATTTTGTAGTTTACCTCATTAAGTGTGCAGGAAAAACTTCGCGTTCGGGAAAAAATCAGTGATTTTCTTTAAATAAAAATTCCCATATAACAGTTTTGATTAAAGAGTAGCAAGAAAATGGATTCAAAATTGTTAAAGAAAATCATGGATTTTTTAAATTTAACTCGATCAGGAAATTTTTTTTTAGAAGTCGGAAAAATTTATTACTGCTATTTTTATTTTCCAGAAGTCGTTCCTGACTTCACTTCCTAAAAAAGATTCGATTTTACGGTTTCCCGACTTTTTAGTGCCATTTTCAGACATTTTTCTACCGTTTAGTGACTTTTCTGATTTTTACGAAGACTTTTATTTATTAGACTTTTCGCTTATTTATTTATCAAGAGTAGAGTACATTCCTTATATCAATATACGATATTCGTATATCTTCGGACCATTGCGTCAAAACTATTCTTGACTTTTACCCACTCATGTGAGGCTTTTTCATGAATTTTCTCTGACCATTTCGACCTTTCCCGATATGATAGATTATGAATGGCTACGGATCTGGTCTATTATAGTATTTATAACGAAAATCCCTTTCTTTTTTCAGTTATCGAAACAAAAACTACTACCTAAAAAACGAATTGATGATAGCCTACTAAATAGCATAGCATTACATTTAAAATGGATGCAGAAACATTTTCTAACGACAATTATAAGAATAAATCCAAACAATGATACCTACAGCTATATAACCAAATCAGTTGACATCATTTGTGATGATTTTTTGACGATTAGTAAATGTTTCGTTAAAAATCATATAAACTATCTACCGTTTTATGATCAAGAACAAATTGATATGCATTTATATGCTGATTGGTATAATGAAAATTCGACTATCATTTCACATTTCGGTGAATTGAATCTAAGCAGTTTCAACAAACGAATACATTTCGTACATGCGATAAAAAGGAATCGTTCATTATTTGTTAATCACTTAAAAAATCCATCACTAAATTTAAATTGGATAATAGATGATGATGTCGGTCAATATCTATCCGAGACATATGGAAAGGATGAGTATGTACGACTTGTAAGTCAATTACAAATGACCGGCTGTGAACATAATGAACCGGACGCCGAGATTTTCAAAGAAATGAAAACCACTTTAGATATACTTACCAATGATCCAGAAATAAGTTCAGTTACATCTACTGAACGATTGAAAAATAGCTTAATGATGCTACCGATTATTGAATATTTTGCATTGAAATCTCTAAATTTAGCTTACATCGGAAATTGTACCAATTATAATTACAACTTAAATTATTTTAATGATATATTGACAATAGGATTAAATGAATTAATGATTGTGAATTTAATTGAAAGTCCAATATATACTTACTTTGAAAATACTTTATTGTATAATGAGGATTATCAATCATCAGATACAATATCGAATAATTTACTTAAAAATGTAACAACTTTTGTACGAACATTAACTGCAACCTTACAACAATTTTCAATTTCAACAATTTGTTGTAATGAGTCTGTGGCTGAGGAGACGAGAAATGATGGAACTGATACCATAAAAAATGCATTGATTTTTGCATGCAATGGACCGATACTGACGAATGGTGTACACAACATTTTATTTGATCAATTTGGGGAATTTATTTCGTGTGGCATGGGAATGTATCACGAACGGAGTGATATGTTGAGAACGGTGAAGCAATTACTTGCAAATAATATTAAATTAATTCGAGATATATTTAGTTTCGAGTTAGTATAATTTTTTAAATTTTTGTTCGATATCGTATTTATTGTTTCAAATATTTTATTTTAGATTGGTACATATTGAAGCTGCTAATAGGTATATGGATCTGTTGAAACATCAAATGTCAGAGATTGACATTGCAAGCTCTGCAAATGATGAACTCTCGAATGGATTTTATGTAAGTAGGTTTTATTGTAAGAGGAATTATTAATAGTTATTTAACTTAAAAAATTGACTTAATGCTCTGTGTTTACCCAAGTCAACGATATTGGTAAGACATAAGATGATATAGTTAATCGAAGATATCACATATTATTTTAATAGATTAATAAAACATATTTTTAGTAATTCAAATTTGTAATCTAATTATAAGATAATTATTATGAAATGTAAAAGAAGTGCTATTTGGTTACAATTTCAATATCTCTGAAATTCGTAGAGTTGAGAATATTTGGATAGTAGATATTGTAATTAAAAAGTAATTTTGTTCGCATCTCGACAGATGTTATGACTTATAGGTAAAGAAATATTTTTCCTCTGGAACTTTTCAAAATAAATTCTATAAAAATATTCTTCGCAAAATATTAAATAAAATTCCATAAAAAAAAACAAATCCCCAATCTAAATGCCGTAATTAAATTCGGTGACTATTTTCTTTCAAAACCGAGTCAATTTCTATAGACGTTTCATTAAATCTGGCTTTTGCGAGTAGTTTCTACGGTTCTTAGCATACATATTATTGGCAAGATAAGTATTCGAAAAAATCGAAAACTAACTGGTTTGGGACTACCGAAAATTGGGTCGCGAAATTTTGAGTTTTGCCGTGAAAAGTAGAAAATCTATATTTATAAAAGTCAGGAAATTGTATAAAAACTAAAATCATTAAAATGAGAGAATTTCGTGAAATTTGGAACCTAATTTTAATATTAAAATTAAAATAAGATTTATCAATTTTCCTCATCCAATGAACTTTGAATTTTTGAATTTTCAAAATTAATTGAAAAAACAGTGTTCCATAGTTTGGGGTGAGCATTTTCTTAATGATTTTTTTTTTTGGATTTATTCCGGCTACTAGAAGTGCTACTTGTAGTGTTTTTCTGCCATTTTGGCCAATACAATCCAGAGAAATTAGGAGCGATCGGAGGAGATTGGGGAATAGTCAGTTCTGGGATATAAGAAGCCACTAGAAACTGATGTGCGTTGGGCGATTGGAATAATAACCGCTACTAGAGACTTAGAGGATTCTTAACACAGGACATGTCCATCTTAGAATAGGCCGCATTGATAGAGTGCGGATATAAATGTATTGCTGTGTGAGTGTGTTGTGTGAGTCCAGAATAATGAATTTCGTTAGGAACTTAATATGTGTTGGCAAGAATATTTAAATGTAGGGAATAGAAAATAATGCCATAGGAAAAAATGTAATGAAGTAGAAATGGGGAAATGGGGGATGAATATTGCCCATATTGCAGTCTAGTTTCTTCCAATTGTAATAAATTTCAACCAAACTCGAATTATTCCCGACCATTCCATACTGCTTCACAGTCACTCTAGACTTTCATATGAAAATAGAAAATTTTTATGGAAATCAGAAAATTTACCATTAATCGGGAAATTTGTCAGCTCTTGTGAAATTTTCCGATTTTCCTCATTTCTAATTTCGGGAATATTGAAATAATTTTCATATAATCACCTGACCCTTCCGCTCCTTATTTTCGAATAGTAAACTCGGATATTTATACTCTCATTTCTTAGTATTGATAGCGAGCGTAAGAAAAGTACTGCTAAAATAATTAATATGCAAACTAATTGCGGGAAGATTATACTCATCCCATTCTTGATTTAAAATGTGGCTGAAAGTTTAAGTAAATCTTTAGTTAAACTTCATTAGATTTCAAAGCCTCATGATAGAAACCGGACTACATATAAATTAATCATAAATTACGCCAAGCTTATTGGCTATATCTATGTCTTATGGGGACATGAAACCTTCTATAGTTCATATCTCCACTAATTAATTATAATTAGTATCTACTTACCTGTTTTGTATAGATTTTAATTTAAGGGATGATTTATTTCATAAGGTGAAAATTATATTCAATTTAATGAAAAATTTTAATATTAGGTCTTAGGTCACCTTAATGAAACTTTACCTTTTTCCCTTAATCCCAATTAGATTTCCATAAATTTATTAATTAACCTCTTCCTTGGATTGATATTATACTCTGATTTGTACTTTATGTGTTTCAGAAAATGGCATCACTCTGGCTTGAGCATCCAATTACCGGTCAACAGAATGATTCCCATGGAATATACTTTATGGCATCATTAATGTATGCGATGGGTGGTTCAATTGATATACATCTATCAACATACATGCCCCTAATTGATCCATTTGAAAAAAATCGCCTAAAAAATCTCTACATAGACGAAGATCTAAAATTATTAGATCGATTGAACGACACTTATAAATGTATGGAAGTAACTATGAACTATGATCAACTTGGGAAAGATATAGTTGGAATGATTGACCAGAAAAAATTAAAATTAATTGAAAGAAAGAGAAAGTATTGCCGAAAAGTGGCTATTCGATTAGAATCTACCCAATATTTAGATTTACGTAACGATATTTATAATTTCTTAAGAACTTGTTGTAATCCAAATTCACTCATTGATTTGATTACATCGGCTAAAGAAATGTACCATAACGATTCATGTAAAATTTTACAAATTGATGAAATTGTAAAACGAATTGAATTTTGGATCAATAATGCCGAACAATTTTTACAATTTACTTTACGAAAATATTCATGTTATTATTCAGATTTCACCAGTCCAATTCAAAATGCTGTTACCGCACTTAAATTTGGATTGATTGGTATGAAATTTAGCCTAATTCGGAAGAGAGATTTGTTATCATATTTTAAAGAAGTGAATGTTGATGGAATGCAACAAACTATTTTAAATCTAATTGATTTTCCGAAAGTTAAGGATGTCAATTTATTACAATTAAAATCGGAAGATCCATTATCAATGATCATAAATCTATTGGATGATCGGGATAATTATTTTTACATGTAAGTTAATTAAAAGTTTAAAATTGACTTCAAATAAAATCGATTAATTTTTGTAGGCTAATAAAATCGAATTTTTACGAAATCAATAACGGTATATCAATAAATACTATAATTGATCAAAGAACTTTCGAAAGTTTCAATGGTATATTGGCGCTATTCAATCAAGTATGGCAAAAACAGGAAGAAATGCGGAAGCAGAAAGAGGTTGAGGATCAAAGTTTATATGTAACCCGAACCCGATGTGAAAATGAAGATGAAGAAGATGAAATTGATCGGGACATTCAAACAATTTTTCCCAATTTCGTTCAAGATGATTTTGGGGACTTCGAGCAAGTGAATAGTTTAAATGATAATAAAAAGAAGAGAATTGAATCGAAACCAAGCAATGCCATGAAAATTGTAGATATAATGAATGAGGACGATATAAAATTTATTTGTTCGACATTCATGAATACGATGAACAAATTTCCCCATCCTGGTTCCTATAGTACCCCCGTAGAAGGCGTTACAGATCACGATTTTGATCATTTCGCCATGTATCATTTACGGACGAAAGTATTTTTAAAAATATATCAGAAGTTTCGTACATGTCTGAATAGCGAAACAGATGAGAAATTTTACAGTGGACTTCAATATTTGATTGAAATATGTCGACAAAAATTCGGTATGACCGAATCAATAAGTATGTGTTGCGAATTTTACAATCAATCATTTTGTTATAATTTAATCAAATTAATAAATTGTAGGTGGTAAAGATGGTTCTTATAATTATTATAAGGATTCCAATATAACCGAAGCAATACAATGTTTGGAATTGTTCAATAAAATTGAACAGCGAGTATTGATTCAATTGGTGGAATGGCCAGATCATGCTGTGCTAAATGATGTAAGTTTTATATCTAAATTATATAATGTGAGTTTATATGTATATAGCATTTTTCCATAAGAAAAGGACTCAATGTATTTTTATATGGATTGTCTTGTCCTTTGATTGAATTAATAAAATTCATTAATAAAAAATTTAAAGCTTCTTGATCTGAAATCAGAATACAAATCGCACATATCCGTTTTAAATTTTTATTTTATCGAAATACTGGATGATATCAATTTTATGTATAGTGGGAGACGATTCTCTGACGAAATACGAATTTTCCAAACATTTATTTCGGAATTGGAAAAATCTAATTGTCAAAAACGATTCCCTATTAAATAATTAAATAAATTTCTGTTAGGATTAATTTAAGAAATGGTTTAGCTAATAATATAAATTATTATTTTATTATAACGTCAAAAATCCAATAAATTTAGAGTATTTTGCATATACTCTTTTGATTGTAATTTTTGATTGTAATTGATTTTTGAGATTGTAATTTTCATTTTTCTTCAGGACCTCTCTGAACAAAAACAGAGTTTTCCAACTTCAGTAAATTATCTTCGGGACGAGGTGAATCTAATTAGGCCGTTTATTGCATTTAAATACGCAAGTAACAGTAAGCCTTGTATCGTGACCTTATATGAGCCTTGTATTGATTTTCTGAGGTTCGAACTCCATAATACCCCTATATTGTAACTTTAAGCGTTGTTGACACCCTATAGTAAGTACGTAATATGGGCATGATGTAAGGCTTTTTCCTTACATCGACCCTATATTGGAAGTTATATTCTCTTATAAATTTTTAAAAACCCTTTATTTACCCTATGTCGGAATCTGCATTCATACAGAATTTGATAGACCCTATATTGGCACTATATAAACTAATATAGGGCTTAAATTGTCTTATATTAGCTTATTTAGGGTGTAGATTTCTCTAATATAATTCAAAATCAAGCCCTAATAAACCAGCGGCGGGCCTTAAATTTTTTCATGAGATATGCAGCATTTTATGATCAAAGTCTTAGCAATTTCGAGGAAGAAAATTTAAAATTAAACTAAGAAAATTGTCACCCTCATGTAATATATTAATTCCACTTATAAAATTCAAATTTACACTGAATTTTATTAAGGGATCGGAAAATGTGATTATGAGAAATTATTATTATTACCAACCCCTGAATCACGTACCTGAGCTGGTCTAGCGGTGCCAATGGACTTGCAGGGTCCATTCCGTAGCAGTCC
>JANTOP010023805.1:0-12733 GCA_027564815.1 Symmerus nobilis | reverse complement strand
CAAAGTTATTAAATAAAATAATTTGAGTTAGAAATTTGCAGCAATAAAAATTGGCTACGATTTTGTTGATATTTCAGAAAAGACTCGGTTCTACAGAATTTTGCATAAAGCAAATAAACAATAACAATAAAATTAAAAACATAAATGATTAGGTTGTTTTATAGAGTATTATACAATTGCCGTCAGGTCAATTGTAATTTTTGTCTGTTTATATGTTAGTGGGACACTGAAATTATCAAAATGGGTCACTCGGTGACCCACAGGTCATAGGTTGCCGACCCTTGAACTATCCTATCCTTTTTAAATCCTATATCAGTCTCCCACGTAATTATAAATAAATTGAATGAAATGATAACCAATTGAGAAGATTTAAAACGATTATATGAAATGGATACAAAACACTACCGATTTTATGGCTGTAAACTTGTCACTCTGTAATAGTTTATAGTACTCTCCCAACCAGAAGCAAAGTTGAGGGTGATATTTTAGTGGTCAGCCGGCATAGAATCGCGGGTGGAAACTTTACTGTATTAATGGTATTATTTTCGCGTAATGGATTCCAGACCAGATTGAATGGAAATGAAAGAAAGGTCAAAGATTCATCTGAAACCCAATTTTCAACATACATTAATGGTGTGTATGAATATTTTCTATAAGTATTAAGTAATAATATGTCTACATTCAGTTATATCAAGAATCACAATTATTTATATGCTTTTAAATATGAAAAAAATTTGGGCATCAAAATCATTGTGATTCATCATGAATTATCTGATGATGTAAATTTAATTTAATACAAAAAGAATTGTAAAGCATCGTATCCTATGCATAGAATTAAACTTAAAGTACGGATCCCGCAATGGAATATTTAAGTCATTCTATTTCTCCTGAAGGACTTAGAAGACTAAATAAAGAAATAGAGGCTATTCGAGCTACTACTAGAGCACCAGCTGAAAGTAATACAACGGAATTGAAATCCTTTGCTGGGTTTATTAATTATTATGGCAAGTTTATAAATAATCATTCCTCAAAAATGCATCAAATTATAAACATAATTTAAAAAAAAGTCATTTAACTTTTGAATCCCTTAAAAAGGAAATAGTAAATGATTTAGTGTTGGTTCATTTTGATCTAAAATGACCAATAATCCGACATACAAATTCTGAAAAAAATCAACCACAATCTAAGTCTTTGACAAAGTCAATATCCTACCACAGAGATTACATATACAAGTTATGCTCACCTGAATACACATATCAATTAATCCATAAATATTCAAAGCCATTTCCATTAAATCGAATAAAAATGCAACATGTTCCTGTACTGGTAAATAATTACTGTTACCCATTGCAAAACTATTTAACATTTCTTGAACAGTAACGGCACATTGCCAATTAACAACATGTTGGTCAAAATAGGACATCGACTGGCATTTATTTGTTGTCGATTCAAAATTGAATTCGCTACGCGAATGCTTCTTTACTTTACCACCTTCAGCTACGTCAATGCTGAATTTTTTTGAGAATAGCTTACATATTTCTACAATGAACAGCATAAATCAAGTACCAACATTTGGAAATTAACATTTCAACCTACCTTTAGCCATTTTCTTCACTGCATGTTTCTTCTCATCACGTTCCTTACCCACACCAAACAACAAAATGTATCGTTGATTACAATCATGTTGCGAGACTGGATCATCTTGACTTAATGGAAAATGTTTCGCATATAAAAAATGTCGGGAAACTAATGGCTCAGAAGATATTCCATGGCAAATATTGGAACTGTAATAAAAATAGAAATTGAATGATACAATGGTAGAGGTAGAATTATTTAATACTTAATACCAACCTGTGGCCATGGTGATCCGAATCTTTAGGGCTATCCGGCGCTTCCAATGCGTTTTGTTGATCCTCCTTAATATTTTGTAATATCTTATCCAAATCATCATCAACATTTGAGTCGTCAAATTCTTCTTCCATTTTTGGTTTAAAATCGATACCCTGAAACATATCATCGTCTAACACCTGATGATTTTGATTGGAAGGCGAGGGTTTATTTGAGACGGTTCGATTAATACCACCACCACTGTTGCCTCCATTCATTCCACATCCTCCACCCAATCCGATTCCATTACCGGTTAAGAGATCACCGCGGGAAATTAACGTACACATATAAGCATCATGCGAAAATACATCATGACGTATAAGTTCACTGAACAAATGAACTAAGTTCGTGAATTGAGATCGATTTTGTTGGCTTCCATTTTCCTCTACAACAAATAAATACGAGTAAATTGAAGAACAAACATATAAATTCTCTCGTTTATCAAAATAAAATACCTAATACTGGTGAATCATGATCAAGAAAATGCATTAAAATATTTTGGAAAATTGGTACTCCACCGTACGTATTTCCGTTACCAGAGCCAATCGATTCTTTATCATCTGATTGACTGGAATCTGATTCGGACATTGTTACCTCCGATTGTCTTTTATCTAATAGCCAGGCAACAGCCATTGCACGATGTTCTCCCCATCGTTGCCATGATACGGCCCATTCACATAAAATCTGTACGATTGGCGCATCTTGTGTCGGACTATACTCAACCCGTTTCTCCTTAACATCGGCCGCATTATTGGTGCCGGATCCAATGGTAGGTATACCAGCGGCAATACCAACTAGACTTGGTGATAAAGATAATTTCACAGAATTTGGTTCTGTTTTCAAACCACTAGTCGTTCCGGTGGTTACGGTTGACACGGTTGTTGACACAGTCGAATTTACGACCGGTGGAAATATCTTCGCATACAACACATCTAAATTATTACTGTTATTCGTATCCAAACGATCGAAACAATGATTATCCAATGCATCAAGCGTCGCAAGAATTTTTGCATTTGAATTTCCATTTTTATTTTGCCATTTATCGGCACACCATCGTGCCTCAGCATGTCGGGACCTTTTCTTAATATTTTCCTCGGCAGTTTTTAATTTCCCTCTCAATTCTTCATTGCTTGTACAATATTTACTGGGCATCGGTAGATCTGACGGTGCAATCGGCAAATGATCCAATGGACTGCCGACTAATGCCGATGATACACGATTCTCACCCAAACCACACCATACCAATGCTGTTGCACATTCCAATGTGATAACATGTAAAATAGCGCTCAACTCCAATATCATATCTCGATGATGCGGACACATCATGTAGTCGTTTATAATTCTCTGAAATGGATTCGGCGGTAATGGCGTTGACGGATGTTGAGCTGGATCATTTTGGTTCACGGGTTTTTTAATCGGATATCCATCGTTTCCATCTGATGTTAATGGCTAAAATTGAAAAAATAAATTACGTTACGTTACGTTACGATTTGAATGAAATTATCCCATGAACAATGTAATGGAATAAATAGGTCTTACTTACCACGTCGCATTCCATTTTTTCGGGCTTAATATTACCATCTGTACTCCCAACTATGCCCAAAGTGACTCCATCTTTTGAATCGGTGGCATTATTCAACATGTACGTCAATTTCTTACAGACCAGATAAGCTAGTCGTCTGGACAAACGTTCCGCTTGTATAAAATCGTTCATATATTGCATAGCTAATGGTAAAAAAATCCGTAATAAACCATCATCAGATGGATGGGAACGCATTCGATCTAACAATTCAAGAATCCAATTAAGGAACTCCTGACGATCGAGTAGTGATTCATCGTACATGTACTTTGATAATTGAATGCAGTAATTCCATTGTTTCAGCGCAATCCGATAGTCATCTTGTGAAGACACGGAATTCGTATTGTTTCCACTACTCAAAGTATTCGCTGCAACTGTTGCATTTAATGAACCCGTTGAACCAGTGGATGGCGTTGATGTTGCATTGGCCGGACTATTAATCAATGAAGCCGGACTTGTTAAAGGCGGTGGCACCGTATTACTGGACGTTGACATCGTCGCACCGGAAGACGAATTAAAAGTGGAATTTTGGGACGAAACTTGAGGATTGGTTGTTGACTTGTCGAGACCAGATGATGATGAGGATAAACTTGACGATAAAGATGATGGTGATGATCCTTGTTGTTGAGAAAAGTGTTCTTGTAATTTCGGTAGTAAATCTTTCATGAATTTGATAATTGTTCCTGTCCATTCCGTAGCCGGATCAGGCATTTGACGTTTCTTAATTTTTGCCTCGGAAACAGCTACCGTATACGCTGAACTTAATTTAATAAACCAAGCTGCTTTCTGGAAGCTGACTTGGTAATCACATAGATACGTGAAAATTTCCTCTTTCTTATTGAATGACGGAGCTTTCTTTGCCAAACTAATTAACGGTTTGTTGCTGGCCAAATCACGAAACCAAATATCCAACATTTGCTTACTTCGTACGGTTACCGGCCAAAAATTATCCTTAGGATTAATCTGTTGTTTCTTTCTACCCGAATCCGGTAGCGTCATCAACTCTTCACGTCGCGCTAATATTGCGTTGAAATAAGCGCCCACCTTACTTGCGGTTACATTACAATTTCGGGCCGTACCAAATTCCTCGGTCAATTGAGGCATCGTTGCAAACCCATGCTTAACATTCATTGATGTTAGTTCGTCCTCTTTCTGACGAGCCTCCTGCGGGTAAACATCGGGTGGACCTAATCTAGGCCGCTTCAATGGACGTTTCTCATGCATTGTATTCAACATTTCTCTATCGTAAAACTGGAATCTGGATTATTGACGATATTTCAAGCGTTTTATAACGAGTTTCGATCGGAATACGATCTGTGTAGTTTTGTTTCGTTATTAATAGAAAATATCCACGAATTTTTACATTTTTTTAAAAATATTCTTGAATTAATAATAAAAATAAAATCAGACCGAAGACGAATATAATTTTTATTAATACATTTGATAGTTGACACATTTGTACTTGTGACTTTCAAGTTAAGTTGGGTGGTCCAAAAGTCCTGACATCAGTCATTTTTGCGATTTGCAATAAATCGCAATTAAAAAAGTTGTTTTCCGGTGGAGTGAATGATGATAATCGCGTGAAATTAATATCGAGTTTGTTTGACCTAAACTATTCTACTCTATTCTCCACTTTCTATTTGCATCTCTTTCTACCTAATTATAAATTTTATTGATGTCTCTTACATTCGTGCAGAGAATACACCGGTTGAAGTCAATCGAACTCATGGAGGTATTATATATGGAGACGGCCTAACAAACAAACGAAGTATCATCTCGTGCTAACTGTGACGTAAGACCAGACTCAAGAGCGGAGTCAAATGCATTAACAGCAATTAACAATTACATGAAAAATGTATTCATTTTACCCCTTATTTCTCGCTACTGAATAGAATGTTCTCATCTACTCTCATTTAATTGTTTTTTTTTTCAAAAACCGGTTGTGGGTTGGCCTTAGTTGATCGTAATGTAAACAAAAACATAACAAACACCGAACAAAAAATGAAAATACATATTTTGAATATGTAGATATAAATTTCATTTTTGTATGGTCGTCATTCTAATCATCGTTCATATATAAATCATTATTATCATCATCCATTTCCATATTTCCAGCCATTACTGTCATTTATATCCATATTTTCTTCAATCTCCTAAATTCGACGTCGTACTTGCATAGCTGGCCTTCTACGTAGAGAGACTATCGTGACAACGGAGGTATTATATATGGAGACGGCTTAACAAACCAAAAACATCATTTTGTGCTTACTGTTACGTATGTTTCTCTCAAGGAATTTCTCTCAGTAGAATTTTGCAATAACAGTTACATGAAAAATGTATTCATGTTAAACATTTATAACTTCGCTACTGAATAATTCTCTCTCGTATTCTCTCGTAGCCGGTTTTTAATTGTTATATTGAGTAAAGGGAGGGTGCGAGGTAAAGACAGATATATGATACACAAAATTTGTATGCAATTGATATGAAAGGGCTGGGGGCTGATCGTGACCTACAGTGCATAGCCTCCTGGTGGACGTAGACCATCGTGACACACTGTCTGGTATTACTTTAAACACGTAGTTACTTGCGGTGAAATACACTGCACCAGCAATTACGTTTACCGACGAATCTACATTAATAAATCACACCTTAATCTTCTTACCTTATCACTCCCTGAGACTACACAGCAATACCACGACACGCCATAATTAAATAACGATACCCACCCTTATAAACACATTCCTTTAAAGCTTTCAACGACTTGATCTCACTTCCACGGATCGTCCCTATGGGCTGACTGCACATTAATTTGATACCTTCCTTAAAAACAAACTTCTATTTCATACAAAATTACTCTATTACTAATTACTACTCTAATTACTCGCCGGTTTTTTTTAACTATTAAACTTAAGCATTACAAAATAAATAAAATTGAATTACAAATTGGTGTATCCTTTAAGTTCCATATAAATTGCTTTATCATTATTACAGATGAAAAAAAAAACAACAATGAATTAGGTATTGGTGGTATTTAGCAAAGATATTCTACAATGCTATAGTCTTCCAACTGGTAACTCGTAATTACGGTGTATTTATACAGGGTGAGTTTTTTATCTTGAGACAACGGAATATCTCGAGAACTATGCATCAAAACAAAAAAAAAAGTTAGAATAAAATTTGTTAGACTCTGGGGGGCAAATTTAATGCTCCCTAACTTGAACCCCCTGGGGGTGAGGCAGGGGCAACATTGAGATTTAGAATAGGAACCCCAATACTAGTACATAGTATGCTAATTTTAATAGAAATAAAAATCAAATGTAGAGCTTGTAATTAATGGTTTTAATTCTCGACCTTAAATTAACATTGAGGAGTTAATTATTTCTTTTACAATCACGATAAAAGAAATTCTTTAAAAAAAAATAATGTCCAATTTTTACAGACAAGCGTCATATGAAAATATAATCTCTTACAAAGCACTCAAAACTTTATTAATATCATTATTTTTTAATAATTAAAAAAACATTTTGTCTTTTTCTGCCTATCAAAAAAAAAATTCAAAATTGGCTGTGAAGATCTTGACCCACAATATTTACGTTAATTTTATATAATGTCAAAATAATACCTTTTAAAATTGATCATCATCATTAAATGCATTCAAAATACAATAAGTTTGAGCCGCCAATGAAATTATCAAAAGTTCTTTCAACGACAGTTTCATCATAATTCTCACTCCCGATCAATTAAAATTTTGAGAAGAGAATATAATTTTTGAATTTAACTTTTTATTACAAAACCTATATAATAAATATCATTTAGAATCATTAAATAACTTAATTGATAAAAAATATAGAAGCTAAACAAACCCAATAAGATATGCTATTATCTGTAACATATCCCTATTGTTTTGCTTAAAAAGTCTTGCGATGTATAGCCCGTTGACCCTCTTCGTCATATTCTCTTTTTGAGACCCACATCTTTTTAAATGTGTCCAAAGAGGCCAATATCGAACCGCCCATCCACGTTGAATATAGACGTTCTTGAGGTGCGGCTATCTATAAATATAGATATATCAATATACATTTTTTTTTAATAATATTTTTTTATTTACCCTTATTTTGATATCTTTCGACACTTGTTTCTTAATTTCAGATAAAAGTCGATCACCAAAACCCTTAAACAATGTCGATCCACCGGATAATACAATATTTTGATAAAGAATCTTTCTCAAATCCATATCAGATTTCTGTATTGAATTCAACAGTACTTCATGAATTCCTTCTGCCTCTTCCCCTATTAAATCTGGTTTGAATAGGACTTCGGGTGCTCGGAAACGCGCCGGTCCAATATCTAATGTATTCCCATCTGGTAATGCATACACATACTTATCGGTTTCAACACTTTCCTCCTTCTGCGGATTACTACTCAAGTAGCATGCCTTCTCTTTTATTGTTCGCACTATTTCAAATTCAGCCGTTGTACGGAAATTGAACCCCTCTTTTCGTATCAATGCTCGTAAATGTCGTGTTACATCACGACCAGCAATGTCGATTCTCATAATGCTGTTCGGCATTGCAAACCCTTCATAAATTGGTACGGCATGAGTAACACCATCACCCGAATCGAGTACCACACCAGTTACCCTACCCGTTGCATACAGACTTAGTAGGGCCTGTATCGAAACGAACAGCGCTGGAACATTAAATGTTTCGAAAAATATTTCTGCAGTTTTTTCACGATTTTTCCGTGGATTTAACGGGGCTTCGGTCACCAGTACGGGATGCTCTTCAGAAAATGTGGACAATTGATCTTTACTATAAATGTATGTCCAAATTCGTTCCATATCATTCCAATCGGTAACGATACCATGTTCCATTGGATATTTTATCGATAATAAACCGCGATGTTCTTCAGCTTTTGGCCCAACAAATAGATCACCTTCTAAAGCACCAGCCATTACGCGTACATGCTTCGGTCGTCCGATACTAAAATTGTATAATTGTTAAGAATTTATGGAATAGCCATTCAATTTTTTTATCCAAACTTACTAATTGGGAAAATTGCATTTTGGTGTTTGATCTCCAGCAAATCCCACTTTGATCATTCCCGAACCCTAGAAAAATAATTAGATAAGTAGGCAATCCAAAACCCAAGACAATATAAAATTACATTTCTAAAGTTCTGTTCAATTTTACAATTTCTCTTGAAAAATGAGTCAGGCCAATATTCAAAGGGAAAGTGGGCGTATAACGCAAATCATTCCTTCCGGTTTAACAATGATAAATTATGGTCGCGTACATGAATTGGATTCATTCTATTTACAATGCCAACATTTTCGAGATCAGTATAAGGATAATTCAGGTCGTGTTCATACTTTCCATTCATCATTTATTCCATATCCAAAGAAATATGCCAGCGCACCAGATCCGTCAGGCATTTACACTCAATTGCCAATATGTTTTTTCAAGGAATTTCGTCCGGTTACCTATCCCGTTGAGCTTTCAGATTCAGGACGATGTAATGGAGCGATAGAATTAAGTGGAAAATATTCTCCAACAACATGTACAAGATTTAAACCCTAAATTATACGTCGTTATGTTTTTATGATCAATAGACACTAATTTTTTCTTCTGGCACCTAGTAATTTTGCAGTGTGAAATACATAATACACCAAAGTATACAATACAATTTCCACAATTTTGAGAAACTAGAGATTGAATTCAAAATAAATTCTTTTCCTGTGTCTGTATTCTGTACTATTCTATTTTTGGGGCGACTCTGATTCGACAAAATCTGTATGAATTCGTGCATCCATTCGTTCTCATAAAACCAGGATAAAAGAAGGGCTGGTTTGGAGCGCTTTTTGGTCGACGTACTTGTATTGAGCGCTTTTGACAATGTGCCAAATTTTGAACACGATACTCTAAAGCAGAAGTGTCCATAAGGTCGATCGCGATCGACTGGTCGATCGCTGGCTGATGTTTGGTCGATCGCCAATTAAATTTCATTGTACCAGGTCCGTAACCTCAGAATTGCCGTTTTTTCACTAAGAAAACACAATAATACTTCATGAAAATGAGAAAATTGTTTATTCGAAGTATTAGCCCTCGCTAGCTACACATTTTTCCCATCTTTGTGGTAAGTTACGGATACCCTGTAAATAAAAGTCCTCAGTTTTTGAGGCAAATCAGTCGTGAAGCCATTTTCGGACGACTTCATACGGATTGAAGTGCTGCTCAGCAAGTGCATCCAGCACTTGGCAACGACCTCCCAGTTGAGTGCCTCCAAGTAGTTGCGAACGAAAGTTGATGTGTGCGATGTTGCGTTGTCGTGGAGAAAAATTAGCTGCTCCTGTCTTTGCTGGTAACCGGGCCTTTTGCGGTGCAGAGCTCGGTTTAGTTTGACCAATTGTTGATGGGACTAAGCGTTGAGCATTGACAGTTTCTCCCGGTTTTAGCAGCTCGTAATAGACGATACCCTTCGAAACCCATGAAACACACAGCATTGTTTTTTTTAAAGCGATACGGTCTGGCGGAAGATGTCGCTGGTTCGCCGGGGTCAACCCACGATTTCATGCGCTTGGGATTCTTGAAAAATATCCACTTTTCGTCGCCAGTAACAATTCGATGCAAAAAACGCCTTGCTTTGTTTCGTGCGAGCAGCATTTCGACGTCGTTCCTGCTGCCTTTCGTTCAATTCGTGAGGCACCCATTTCGCGATCTTCTGAATCTTTCCCATGGCAATCAGGTGCTTGAGAATAGCCGGGCGAGAACGGCCAGTTGCATGGCGAGCATTTCTTTGGATTGGGTGTTGTCCTCGTTCAAACGAGCTTGAAATTCGGTGTCTTCAAACTTTGTTAACCGATTTTCCCGTTTCTGGTCGCTCAAGTCGAAATTGCCTTCGCTGAACCGACTGAACCAATATCGGCAAGTCCTTTCCGGCGGGGCATTGTCGGCGTAGGTCTCCACAAGTATTCTATGCGATTCGGCAGCAGATTTCAGTGGTAAAGCATAACTTCCCGCACATAACATTTTTTCGGCACAAAATTCACATGATTACCACAGAAAAAAACTACTTGCTGTATGTTGTTGATATGCACTGATTATTGTTGACAGATGTCAAACCTATCAAAAATCTTACATGAAATTTTTCGAAAATGGCTCCGTTTACACGTAACGCCACCTATGAGCAAACGGCAATTCTTAGGTTACACACCTTATAATTGTATATTTGTGTTTCGTGTTTTCATTTAATATCTTAAAAATCCAATTAACAGTTTCTTTATTAACCTAGGAAGGAAAAATTGTCAAAAGTAGATCGCAAAAAAATATTGTTTGGAAAAGTAGATCCCTCAAAAAAATTAGTGGACACGCCTGCTCTAAAGAAACATCCATTCGCTTAACTATGCTATTAAGAGAAATTCGTACAGAATGTTCTTTGATGCTATTACATAGGAAATAAGGTGAAATCTACTTTAAAGTAATTGCATAAACATATACGTACAGCAGTGTAATGGCCGTCTAGATTTAGAAACATTGTCACCCAACAACAAATATCCAATGTCAAATATAATAGTCGCGCTACAAATTTACAGTCTAAACCAGTGATACACAGCGCCTAACACATAGGGGTATTTCATACCCCCATATAAAAATGAAATTAATTAAAATTAACATGGGAATTAGAGAAAACCGCAAGAAGATCATAAAAATAAATCATTAATAGTTTAATAAATTTTTAACAATAGATTTGTAACATTCAAAAATAAAACCACTATGCGAATGGAACGGGAATATAGAAAATATAAAATAGATCGTAGAATAATTTTTTTTTTCCATTTTATGGCTTAAAGAACAATGGAAAAGCAAAATGAAACCCAGGAACAAATTTAAAATATATTGCTTACCCCTAATATTATTTTACGTGTGCATCCCTGATCTAAACCTATAAACGTAAAGCAGACACAAATTTTACAATATGGCTTACATTTTTGTATCATATGCTCATAAAAATGTCGTGACCCACACTGTCTACACTTAATAATATGGTAGCGAGACCGAAGTCACCTGACATTTTCCCTTATCGGATGGAAAAACTGAAACTTGGTCGCCCGACCAAAAAAGTGGGGCGACCTTCTGTCTGACATCAGAGATATTTGTATCGTTACGAGGGATTTTACTTGTGTTGATCGACAATGTTTCTAAATCTAGACGTGCCATAAGAGAATATGATATACTAATTTAAGAAGCTCCGTCTCATTCTTTCAAAATCCATCTATCGATAAATTTAAAATAATTAAAATAGGCTCTTATTGGGCAATGTCCATGATAATTCAATTGCTTCATAATTTTTCCATTCTATTACAATGTTACTGATAGAAGTTTCTATATCAAGATAAAATTTAAATTGTTTAAATCCGGAATGCTCAGCATCTAACACGACGGGTATTTCTTTACCCCTATTAATAATGATGATAATTAAAATTAACATGGGAATTAGAGAAAACCGCAAAAAGATCATAACAATAACACATTAAAATAATTGTATAGCTTTTTCATTTTAGAATCTGAAGAACAATAGCGCACAACAATATTTAATAAACTTTGTATACCAGATATCGGGACACTTTCAATGTTATATTTTATATTTTTAGTAAACAAAATGCTAACGGCAATAATCTAACTCACAGTTTGGTAAATTTCAGTATAGCTGTTTATTTACAAATAATAATAGGACGAGATGTGAAATAATATAAGGTTATTTTCGATAAAGTAAAATATTGACGTTGGATTTAGTTTTATGTGTATACAATTTTGGCCTTGAAACCTACAAGTTTTTTTGATTGAGCTGTTATGTAACAACAACAATTCTTGAAAAAAAGTATTTAGTTGCAGAACCCTGTTTTTAATTGTTCGAAATTGTAAAATAGAGAACGAACTATCTGTTATATATCAGAACTAAACAAAACGTCTAAATTATACAAAAACTCAACAATACAAACCAGGCTAGCCTGCAGTCGAATATATTTATACCTTTGTTAATGAGTGTGAATATAACACAAAACTCTAAACATCGTTTCATCTAAACGTGCGACTAAATGTTAGTCGAAAATCATTTAAGCAAAACGAGACGCTAAATGCAAATATATGAATATATAATTCATATATTATATGTGCTCGTGACAGGGAAAAGAGCCCTTATCTTCACCAACCACTTTTTTCAGGAGAGGCAAAAATGTGAGTTTGGGTCCAATTTTGGTGTTTTTAGATT
>JANTOP010023783.1:0-12736 GCA_027564815.1 Symmerus nobilis | reverse complement strand
CTCATTACCAACATGCCCACTGTGACCAGGGATCCAGCAGATGTTTACTTTCTTGGACTTAATATCATTAACAGCAAACCGGCAGTCATTAACCAGTCTAGACCCTACTGTGTTTGAGGCCATGGCTTTGATTACCGCTTGGCTGTCTACGTATAGAGTGATCCTGGAGTCAGGAAGCTCTTTACTTTTCAGCAGCTCTGCCGTTTTCTTTATAGTAATTATTTCGGCCTGGAAAACGCTACAGCCATCCGGTAGTCTATAAGACTCTTAGATTTGCAGTGTTTCCGAGTAAACCCCCGCTCCCACACCGTCATTAGTTTTAGATCCATCAGTGGAGACAAAAATTCCGTTGTCTATCAAAGTAAAGTTCGAATCCCAAGATTTCCTATCTGGTAGCTGAATGACATATTGAGAATCAAAATCATAACATTTTGTGATATAGTCGGTCTGCGTTCGAGCAACTGCTCCCTCGCATTGGCAGAATATTTTGCCATGGCCAAGGTTCGTGTCTTTCCAGAGTCCAAGATTCGTCAGACGCATTGCAGATCTGGCATCAATATATTTAAAGTACACCTTGATGGCGTTGATTTAAGTGCCCCCGTTACGCCTACACAGGCTGACCTTTGTACCCTGGTTAGCATTTGTAACTGTGACTTCGTGTCCGCTACTGTCCACCATAGAAGTCTTGGGTCTAGGATGACCCCTAGATATTTTGTCTCAGAAGAGAGTTTGAGAGATATTCCGTTCAGTTTGGGTAGGTCAAATAGGGTAGGTTAAAATCTTCCTTTTCCTCGTGAACAGCATTAGTTCGGGGTTAGTTTAGATTAGTTTTGCAGGGTTTACTGCTAAGTCGTTTTTGTCTGCCCAGAGTAATGAGTAATGTCTTTTAGCGCCGATTCCAACAGTTCACTTATAGTCTGGAGTAGTTTACCCGATAACCATATCGTCGGCGTATGCAACCACATTAATTATTTTTGGCCGAGTTCTGCAAGAATGTTGTCCAGACTTAAGACCCACAAGAGGGGTGATAAAATTCCCCCCTGAGGTACTCCCCTCGAGACCGTTATACTTGAAATACTTCCAATTTTTCTTTTGGATTTGCTGCTGTTTTATTAATTTTTATTATTAATTTTAATCCAAAAATATTTATGAATCTAAATGGGTCGTACTCGACTACATATATTGATTAAAATGATCGAGCTCATAGTTTTACTCTCGAACCCCATTATGTCCTATTGGTGGCACATATAATAATCTATTATTTCCTGGGCGTTTTTTGAATCTTCTTCGATAGCCAATGATTGCAGATGGCAATTGTGGGCCAAACTAAATACAAAAATGGCGTTACAACTTCCTCGCGACTTTGAGTCTAATAATTTGCCGAACAATTCCAAATTTACAATATAAATTCTTAATAATATTTAATTTTATTTTAACTTATTTTAGGTAATTAAATTTATAATCAATTAATTAATCAAGAAAAAAAACTGATGATGTGACAACCAAAAAAGAAGCATAACATTTAACCAAAGATTTATATAATAATTAATACATTAATTTTTAATTCAACTAAATTAATTAAATAATAAAACATGTAACTAACAAATAATAATAATAAAAAACAAACGCTTTAATCTAATTTAATCAATTTGTTAGCTTTTAAATAATAAACTTCGAAATTTGCCTAATAAAATTTTATTTAAATTAATAATAAGCAAATGGAACTTTAGAAGCAATTAATTAATTTTATGTTGATCAGGCAATCCATATAACATTTAATAAATTGACTAATAAATTTTTAATAAATCAATGCAATTAATCGAACAAGAAATTATCGTTTTTTTATATAAATAAAATAAATAGAACAATACATTCGCAAATTATTGTGTGCATCGCTGATAATTTACATAATAAAGCCTCATGCATATGTTAAAATTTAAAAAAAAAAGAAAATGGAGATCAACGATCTAAAATGATTTAAATTAATTAAAGAAGCAAGCAGAAAAAAAAGGAAATAAAATAAATGAATAGAAAATAGAATAAACTAGTCAGAAAATAAAATTCAAAGAATTAAAACTATGCTAATTTCATCATGAAATTTTAAGCAAATTTACATTTTACATCAAATGCAATTTAATTTTGTGTTTTTTTTTTCTCTACATTGTGTGTGTTTCGTTTGTATTTGTTGATTGACAATTCATAGTTTCTTTTTTTTTGACATTTATACTATTTTTAATTTTAAATACAAAACATACAATTTCAATATAAAAAATACAATAAAATAACATTTTAAATGTTTTAGTAAATAACGTTAATGACAATTTATTTGTATTAATTAACGCGATTTCTTAATACCAATTTTTAAAATATTAAAAAAAAAAGAAAAGAAAAAGAGTGAAGGAAAGGCAATTATTTGCAAAAATTATACATTTAATTTCCCTCTCGTTTCCTGCCTACTACTACCAAATTACTATTTCTCGTCTTCATTTACTACCATATTCTACTACCACCAATAAAAGCGCAACGATCAAACATGAAAATTTCGTAATAAATTTATAATGGGGTTTCCCCTCTTCTTTTCCTCCTTTACTCTCATCTTCTTCTGATTTTTGTTTGGCTTGATCCGTACCGATTCTGCGCACACATCTCATCGTATTGACCGGTTTAATTTTGTGATCGGCTTGTGACGATGATTTTTTTATTATAATAAATTTTCTTCATCGTCGGACTACTATTTGGCTGGCTACTAATTCTTTATTCATCTGGCTCAAAAATACAAATAAAAAATAAAAAATAAAAACAAAAATAAATTTAAAAATAAATCATCATCAATATCGTTCAATTTCAAAATCATCACATCCAAACAAAAATATTTTGAAATTTAAAATTAAAAAAAAAAAAAAACATAATTCCGGTTCCTGGAACTGAAAATACTTGCGATTATTTATTTTAAATAAAAAAAAATAAAATAAAATGGCAGCAACAGCAAAACAACAAACGGCCGCCTCATCATCGGTTCGCAACACATCGCCAACGACGTCACCGACCACCCATAGTGGATCCGGTAGCGGTGGTAATAGTTTACTATCATCACCAACGACCGGCACGACAAATTACTTACATGCGACCGGTACATCGAATCGTCGTGGTAGCGGTGACGAAGATATCGAACAAATAGCCAAACAAATATCGGATCATGCCGAAGCAATATATCAAACGTGGAAGGCACGTGGCTTAGCACCCAGTGAAATCCTAAAATGTCACACCACCCAAAGTGATGCATTCAGTAAATCATTATTGATGACGGCCCAATCATCAACAGCAACATCAATGTCTAATCTGTTAGCGCATGCGCCCGATATGTCGAACAATAATAATTTAGAGAAATTGGTCAGTTCGTTTGTGACCGAAGATAAGGCCAGACAGCAGGCGGCACGTAAAATTGGTAATCACAGTGCAACAAGTACGTCAGCATCCAGTAACAGTAGCAGCGGTTCGATATTAACGAGTGGCACGATAAAGGATGCACTACGGAAATTTGAAATAGCCGATCGAGCAACGGTACGTCCAAATTATTTACGAAACTCAAAATCACCATCGCCCGTCAATGAAACGAAGAACGGATTCTTAACCCAAAAGGAGACAGTCACAAAATTAAGTCCAACAATAAATAGTACGCCGAGCAACACTCTAACAACAACCACATCGACAACAAAATCATCAACAACCATCATTAAAAATACCGGACCATCGAAATTGAATAAAAATGTTCCGGATGTGTTGATGAACACGATCGAACGGCAGATAATCAAGGAAGATTCACCGCCACGCCAGAAACCCGAAACACCCGTTAAACCAGCAAATTTAGTGAATCACCAACCATCGTGGCCGTTAAAAAATCGATTAGCATCACCAATCGGTCCAAAACGAGATGGTTCCGGAACAACGTCCACCATTGATAGTAATGATGCGGAAGTGAAAACAGTGAAACGAGTGGAAAAATTAAAAAAATCAATCGATTTAATGGATGAAGTCCTAATGGAAGAGGAACGATTAATAAACGCTTTAAAAACTGGTGCCATAATCAATAATAATAATAATAACAATACAAACAGTAAAATGCTTCCGGAAGTAATAACGTCAACGCTACCAACAACTCCAACATGGAATAAACCAGACATATCGAAAATAACGACAACAACGGCCACCGGAACAACAACAATATCAACCGCGATCACAAATACCGTAGATGGGGTCAAGCAATCATCTATATCAACATGGGATGCGGATGAAAAACCGTTACAACAACGTCCAATGCATACCCCCAACAAACCTCAATTAAATCCATTGCCAACGGACAATTCAAACGGTACGCAACCAGTAAAATCGGTGAAAACGCGGCTACAAAATGATGCGTCCGTTCCACATCCGGAATCATCCGGTAAGCCAGTTCAACGAAGTCCCCGCGTATCAACTGGTGCCGCTGGTCGACCATTTTTAACTAGAGGCTCGGTGGCCGAACGTGTATTGATGTTCGAGAAGTGTCCTGAAGTAAAACTGTTGCGACAAGCGCCGAAGGAATCCACCAAATTGGTAAGTTTAGAAATGTCAATTTTTTACAAAATCACATTTCAGATATTCAAATTGAATTTAATTTAATTTTGCCTATGCACGAGATAACGGTCGCGCAATGATTTTGCAGCAACAAAAATAAAATCAAAAACAAAAATATGCGGTCAATCCTTGAACTTATTGTCACCACGCTACTTGCCACGTAAATCGTTCGTTGCAATTTCATCCCAATGTTGATTTCTACTTGTTTTGTAGAAAACAGATTTATTTTTGGATATCATCCTTGATTAGAATCATTGTCTGATGAGGAACATACATTTATTTTGTAGAAGATAAATTCGATTTCTGTTTTTTTTTTTTTTTTGCATTCAAGACAAATGATTTTACTGACTAATTTACTGATCATTTGATTTTTAAATTGTTTACGAATTTATATTTCGGATTGGTTCCAAGTTGGAATGTTTCGTCAATTTTAAATATCAAATATGTTTCCATTTTAAACATTAGAAATCTAAATATTTATTTCTAGCTGTCAACTGAAACTTTTGTCAGCTTTTAACTGACAGTTCAGTTACTTTCTTAATCAATTATTTCTATTGTTGTTCCTTCCGTCCCATCTCTTTCCTTGGGGCTACCTCTTCAAATTTTGAAACTAGTAATGGTCGGTGGGGGCCAGATCGAGAAGGTAAGTTGCGTGAGGAAGCATTTCATATCCTAATTGGTCCAATTGCACCATCAATTTTATTGAATCAATTGTCTGAGTGTGCGGCACCCATCAAAATATTCCTCACGCGTTATGTTGATATATTTACGATGTCACTTTATAAAAGCTCTTATATGGGCGACTAATTGTATTCATTTTCAATCCAATTTAATTTATTTATAAGAAATTCGGAAGTTTTGTACAAAAGCTCTGAATTAATTTAAAAATCTGTGAAATAGCTTTAAGTTTTGAATGAAATTTTATACATTTTAAAATCTAATTTTAATCTGAATTGTTAGGTTTTAGACATTTGCAAAAAAGCTCTACAAAAGCTTTTAAGGTCGCATTGAAACCTTACATCCAATAAATTTAATTGCGACAAAACTTAAAATTTAACGACAAATACTCCGCATAAACTTGAAAGCTCAGCGAGAGCTTTAATTTTTGAATAAAATTGTATACGCTTTCAAATCTAGTTTTTATACGAATAATAGAAATTGAACCATTTCTAGATTTTTCCTACAAAAGTTCTACAAAAGCTTAAAAGCTCAAAGAATGTCTAACGCCTGGAACATATTCGTATTCATAACATCTATTTTCCATCTAAATAATTTAACTACAACGAAATTTAAAATATTCCGACAAAAGCTCCGCTGCGAGCTTTTTGATAAACTGCAAGATCAGCGCAGGTTTTAATGGTTAAAGAAAGCTTCCAACTTTGAGATATAATTTTATTTGTATTGGAACCTACTTTCCATACAAATAATTTAACTGCGACAAAATTCAAAATGTTACGAAAAAAGCTCCGCATAAACTTAGAAGCTCAGGCTAAGCTTAAGGTTTTGAATAAAATTTTGTACGCCGGCAAATCTAATTTTTATCCGAATAATAAGATTTTAATTAAGTCTGAAATTTCCTGCAAAAGCTCTACAAAAGCTTTAACTGTTCAAGGAAGGTTCAATTTTGGGATGTAATTTTATTCGTATTTAAACCCTACTTTCCATCCCAATAATTTAACTGCAACGAGACTTAAAATGTTACGACCAAAGCTCCACATTAAGTTAAAAGCTCATCTTAAGCTTTAAGTTTTGGATACAGTTTTATACATTTTGAATCATTGAATAATTAAATATCAATGAAATCTTACCGTTTCCTAAAAATGCTCTACAAAAGTTTGAAAGCTCAATGAAACCTTTAAGTTTGGGATACAATTTGTTTGTGGTGGTTATCTTTGGGAAAGTTTCGGAAACTTTCACTCCATGGAAGTATATCATAGCCAACTCATTTAACTGCTGTAACAGATACAAAGGAGATGGTTGAGCAGAGGTTTTAAGTCTCTCGCTCTTTGCAGTTTCACGTTTTTCTTTTTCTCAATAATATCTTGAGCCTTTGAAGGGATGAGTTCATTTTTTAGAATTCGTTGAAGACTCCCATAAGATTATAGAGATCCTTCCCCACTTTTATCGCACTTTTCTTTTAAATAATATATGTTTTGTTGTAGCGTCCGTCACCATATTTCAGTACTACAAAATTACGTAATGATACATTAGCGGCATTACGCTTTAAAGGTCTCATGGGTTCCCTAATGCTTGCAGTAAGAAGTCAAACTTTGTCAGCTTATTTAATTAATTTCCTGAATCCTTGCAGCGTCTCCATTGCCACCGGGAATGATAAATTAGGTAAATAGAAAATGTCCAACAATATCCATAAAAACGCTACTGTGGGTGCTTCTTTACAAGGCCGCCTAAAATGATAAGGTTGACGGTTGACATTATATTTCAGCTATAGAAAACATAAATTTGTATTTTGTAAACTAAATAATGTTCATGGCCCTTTCCTGAAATTGTACGATCACTCTCTGTGAATCTCTGTCTGCGGTGTCTGCTGTGTTTCCATGTCATTCTCTGCCAGTGGCGTGTAGTCTTATCCGCAGAAGGCGCAGACCATACCTTCTCGAATCCATCGGGGTAACCCTGCAAAATTTTTATATAGTTGGATAATTCAGATCATCCTTTAAATTGTTTTACGTTGAAATTTATAATATAATCCTGACTGTCTAACTTGTCTTAGCATTTCCCAATTTTCTCACATATTTCCGACTTCTTCTAGACTTTTCACCGACATTTTTTCGACTTTCCTGCATTTTATTTATAAATTTGCGGTATAATGTAGAATTTTGCCACTAGTTTCTAGCTGTGGAGTATAGATCTATCCGCAAAATATATGTTTTTTGTTAAAACAGTCAAAAGCAAAAAAAAATCTGTGAGAAAGGTAGGAATTTAGACCCATAACTTCCATACTTTTCCCGATTTTCTCCAATTTATCGGAATTTTGCTAGAATTTGCCTTTCCCCCTATTTTCCCCTATTTTGATTGGATTTTTTCCGACATTTTCCTGAAATTTCTCAAATTTGCCCTGACATTCCCTGCATCTTTCCAATATGTCGCTTTCTTTCTATTTTTTATACGTTTCCTCAACTTTTCCTAGAAAGTTTCCGGCTTTTCGGACTCGGACTCGGATTCTGTCGAGCTTTGTAGATATTTTCGCAAGTTTTTCTGATTTTCAAACATTTACCTGGGACTGTTAGAATTTTCCCATATCGATTCCGCCTTTCATCTCGCGATTTCGCGACTTTTCCCGACTTTCTTTAAAAATTTAAACAATTTACTGTTTACTTTTCCTGAATATTTGCCGCATTTAATTGAATTCTCTGAATATCGTCCAATTAATTCCCATTGTCTTAACATGTTCTTGGTCTGTGTCCCGATATTGGTAGATTTGTCTAAATTTTCCCACAATTTTATAAACTTTATCTATACTTATCTGCCTTATCCCGATTCTTATCGGCTCTCCAGGACTTTCAAAATATTACACGTATTTTTCCTAAATTCATCCAGCTTTGCCCGAGGTTTTCTGGACTTTGAAATTGAAGGACTGACTTTAAATCGTATATTATGCAAAGGAAGTTGGAAAAGGACGGGGAAAACTATCAAATTCAAGACTATAGAAGCACTTGCTAGTCCCGCCAATCCTTTACAGAATTTAAGAAATCAAGATGCATTCAAGATATACATTAAAGAAGTACAAAAGCCATTTTATTTTAGTCAGATTTTATAAGGCCATTGACAGAGTTGTCTAAGCGTAGAGTTAAGCCTGCATAGGCTTAATCAAATCGTAATTCAAATTTCGATATGTTATGATAAAAAGCAAATCCCTTAAGGCGGTTTTCTAGAGTCTTTCGCCCGTTTTCAATTTGATTTTAATCTAAATCGGGGTGGGTAGAGGGGGATTGGAGTCTCAATAGATCAATCTGATTATACTTCTTATTTGGATACATTTATAAATTTTAAAATTTTTAATTTCCCGGGAAATTATGAATATTTTTGAAAAAAGTGTCCATTTTTCATTGGACACCCTATATCGACTCCCCTAAAATCAGGGGATTCATTTTACGGAAAAGTTTGTTCCACAATTTCTTCATTCCATCCTTAGGTTTATTTTCACGTAGCCAGAATTTCCGGTTTCCAAAGATAATTTTCCGGAAATGTAAGTTTTCTACAAGATAGCCAGAAAAATTTTATAAAATCGAATTTTTTGGTAAGAAAAACGAGAAGATTCAAAACGGTTAATTTATTGAGAAAATTTTCTTAATAGAAACTCTTCGTAAATAACTTAGAAATATTTTCCCATCGTTAAATAAGAAAATTTTTGAAGAAAAAAATGTCCTTAAAAATTTCTAAGAAAATTTCGATCAGAAATCGATCAATTTTATTGAAATTTGTATAAGTCGAATTTTAAGGGGATCTTAATCATATAAGTTAGTAGGTGACCCCCTAATCTTAAATTATTGATAAATCACGTAGCTTATCCCCTACTTGAATTCATATTGAAAATTTCTGATGTTAAATTTCCCAGAAAATTATAACAATTTTCCTGAAAACAATCGATTTTCTGCTGTTTTGTTTTTGCTGGTGTTTTTTTAAGAAAAAGTTTGTTCTAAAATTTCCTCACTGAATCCTTAAATTTAATTTCGAATCCTTATTAAAATTCCGTAAACAAATTCTGCACACCTTATGGATATTATATTGACTGCACGCCGCTGTTCTCTGCCGATGCCTGGATTTTATGCAGTGCCCGCTATAGTAAAATTAATGAAAAGAAGTTGAGTTATCTCGAGTTGAGTCTCGTGTAAATTCCTAAAATAATCGTTGAAATTAATTAATGATTTACGAAGATGTTACAAGACAATCTATTAAGTCAGATGAAATACCATTTAACATTTTAGATTACCAAGTTAATGTGTCAAAGCAATAAATTTCGTCTGTAAGAGAAACCACCTGTCCAAACATATAACTTATTAGTACGAGATACTAACGAGAAGAACATACAAATTTTGTCCAACAAACAAACCTCGACAATTTTATGATCAATGTTTCACATAAAATGCATTTTATATCTTACGAGGAACGTATAGTTATTACAGGTAGACCTCATTTATCGTCAAAATTTAAATTTATCTATCTTCAATACCTGGGATAATTAGGACAAGACGATTGAACCCTCCTGCTATAAATTAAGAACTTCCCATATGGTAAATTTCTATATTCTCTTCTCTTCTTCCTATACTTAAATTGATAGAATTTTATTTATTTACTTTTTTTTTTAAATTTTGCCACCTAACATAGTAGAAGATGTAGATGAATTTTTTTTCCTTCCGAAATCAGTTTCTAAAAATATTTATCTTCCAAATTTCAAACAGTCGGAATTTTTCACACAACTAGAAAATATTTGTATGAGAAACATATGTGATCAATAAAGTTTCCTGAAACAAAATACAGGAATTCCCATAATTATGTTTTTTTTAACTCTTTTTATGTATTTATGAGAATACCAAGTTCAGGGAATCTCAAACTGACAATGAATGAGATCCGTTCCATATCCATTCATTAATAAACCCGTATAATTCAATGTCAATCCTAACTGCATCTCTCACCCATCACCCAACTTCGTCTTATCAATTAAACTTAAGGAATATGAAAATCAGAAAAAAAAATTACAGCGATTAAGACTTAAATTTGAAGCTCAGTTATCTCCAATAACGTTTCCTGTGCTCCTCATTACCCAATCCATGTAGCTTCTCTATCCACTTCCTGTTGAAGAACTACAGTAATCGAGCTGATGCTTAAATTGCAAAATGATAAATATTTATTATTTCTAGGCCCAAGTTATAACCACGTTATTGATTAAGCTAGATTCCTGAAACTTGGCACCTGTGAGAGGTAAAGTTTTTACTTGGATTGGGATACTGAAATGTAAATATCTGAACCATTTACACTATGAGCTACTGCTAGTAAATAAAATTGATAAAAAATCTAAAAACTTCAACAAATATATGAATATGAATATCCTCGAATCGCTTTCTTTTATCCTCGATTACCTGGCATGCATACTTTCTAGGGATATTTAATCCCAAATATCGGCCAAACGTTGCTTGAATGAATCCAATATGGATCTGTCGTACTTCCAATCTTGCTCAATTTATGTCCCTATACAAAAAAGTCCAATAGATTCAGATCAGATGGCGCTGGGGACAGAGCCGACTTAACCGCTAGGCCCTCGATGGCCTGTGAAATTTCGAAAATTTCGCTTTTTCTTCAATAATCATATTAAGTGTAAAATTGATCATACAATGAATAAGAGAGAATGCGAAAGAGAGAGAATGAGAATGCTCTATAATTTGGAATACTAACATATTGGTAGCGTTTTTATAGCTGTATTAAAGTTAGGCTCTACAGTTAGGCTCTACGGCTCTCCGAAGGATTTTTTAGTGGGATTAAAGAGGATACGTCGATGAATGAAACATTTGAGAATTCAGCTACAGAACTTGCAGGTGCTCGAATTACGGTGGAAACTGTTGGTGGTTACGCTACGCGTGGAAAATTTAAGATCCACATACCCAAGTGTAGACATTGCGTGGGTAATTGTTGAATTACGAAGTGTGCTATTTGAAATTTCGTTGCATAAAATTATTTGCTAGCAAATTTACAAAACGTATAAAATTGCATCCGAAACTTAAAGCCTTCTTTGATCTTTATGATTTTTTAAATGCTTTTTGAGGAAAACTAGAAATTCGATTCAAATTTCATTAATTGGATGAAAAGTAGATTCCAAATAAATAAAATAAAATTTGTATTAAAAGCTCTCAGTGAACTTTCCTCGATTGTAAAAAAGTTTTTTTTGATTAAATATGAAATATCGTTGCAGTAAAATTATTTGGCAGAAAATGCGTTACGAAATGTATAAAATTAAATTCCAAACTTAAAGCTTTCATTGAGCTTTTTCGATTTTCAAAACCTTTTAGATGAGAATTTCTAATTTGATTCAAATTGAATCACCCGGGTAAAAATTTATATTCCAAATAAACAGAAAAAAGTTTCTATTAAAAGCTCTCTGTGATTTTGGTGACTTTTTTGAGAAAATTATATCTTCGTTGCTGCAAAATTATTCGCCAGGAATATATGTTTCTAAACGTATAAAATCACATCCGAAACTTAAAGCTTTGTTTTAGCTTTCAAATTTGTAAATGCTTTTGATGGAAAATTTCAAATTCCATTCAAATTTTAGTAATCCGTTGCAACTAGATGTCAAATAAATATTTTAATAGTTTAATTAAACACTTTCGATTAGCTTTGAGGGTTTCAACTGAGTGTTCCTTTACAAAAATTTACATTTCAATGTAGCACAATTATTTAAATGGAAAATAGATTTCAGCGCGTACAAAACTACATCCAAAATTTAAAGCTTTCTATGAGCTTTAAAGATTTGCAGAAGCTTTGGGATGAAAATACCAGTTTGAACTTAAATTTCATTAATCCGATAAAAAGTGGATTCCAAATAAATAAAATAAAGTTTTTATTAAAAGTTCTCATTGAACTTTCATAAAAGCTTCTCGGCTTTCACAAGCAACAAACACAAGGACTTATGAAACTAATAAAGGTGGTAACGTTTGTTAAGTTCTTCAAATTCTGCACACCTTATGGAAATATTGAACGCACGCCATTGCTCTGTAAGCCAAAAAGGAAATGATGAGGTAGGGCAAAGGTGGGTGAGGAGGTGTATTATGGAAATGAAGATATATAATGGTATTACAAAAAAAAACTGGAATTTCCCTACAGGTAGCATTAGCAACTAGCAGATAATTTCCCGACTAATTAGGCCGATAAAGGAAATATTGGAATAAATTTCAGTGATGTTGATAGTCAAAGACGCCGTTCTACGGCTTAAGTCCAATATGGCAAATATAAGCATAATTACAAATTTTCTGAAAGTTCATTTTCTAATTGTTAACTTTCACTTAACAATTATTTAAAAAAAAATTCCAAAAAATGTCATGATTTTCCAATTAAAAATTTTTCCGAAAATAATTCTCAATTAAAATGTTCTCCACCAAGAAAATCAATA